>OY720458.1:47301822-47616822 GCA_963082715.1 Harpalus rubripes | reverse complement strand
AATGTTCAGCAATTTGTACAGATTATTCCGCCAAGTCTGAAATTATTGACACGTTGTTTGCGAAAAGTTCGCCATTGTTATGAATTTTATAGCAGACTTTAAAAAAGAATGTTGAAAGTGATGAAAAAATCCAATAAGTTTTTATATTTCTACCGAAATGTATGATAATGCTTTCATATAGTTATAGCTGCGTCACTTTTAAATGCCTATAAAAATAATTTGCATTTTATGTGCAACAGGATTCAATCTCTTGAAATGGCTGAAAATTTACATAGACATAGGAACATACACTGCGAAAATGGAATTCGACCACCGTCAAACTTGACAATGATTTACAACTATTCGTAGATTTTTGTAAAAATATTAAGGTGGGATTATTATGCTCGCAAAATTTAAGAATAACAAATAAAAATAGTATACCGATATCTGTGTACAAAGCAGATTGGCACTCCCAGCAATGGGTGATAAGCCGTGGTGATATATTTATTAATTTTTATTTATAAAATTAAAACAGTTATAACGTATGAGTCGGTTTATGCTGCAGAAATAGGAAATATGAATAAGGCAAAGTTGGTTAACTTTTAACTTTACGTTTGGAATTAAATAAATAGGTCGTAGGGCCCTTCTTTGTTTATGACATCAACAAGGCAGCAAGTTGAGCACAGTGCTGAACTTGCTGCCTTGAAGTTACCATGTTCTTTTACATTCTGCATTAATTCCTGACAAAATTTTGCGCGGGCACTGAGTTGTAACAATGTAATTCGCAACTTTATTTTGACAAACATTTATATTATATTTAAAATATTTGTACTTGCTGAGTATGAACAAATTTGTCCGAAACTTATGACTGATGACATTGTCAAGAGACATTAACCTATTCTGACAGATAAAATGTCAAGTATTTCTTTATCTTTTTGTTCAAATTTGGCATGGCTATTACTATTAAAACAAAAAAAATAATTTTTTAAATAATTTATGGGCCTAAAATATTGGATAATTTCTATGTATTTGGTATTTTCGGATGGGGAAATTGTTTATCTTTGTATTAACACAACAACCATTGCCGTAAGTTAAAACGAGGGGCAACGGTTTGTAAAAAATTGATTTTCCATGTTAATCTCCTATGTACACCTTGAAAAAAATCACCCTATATATATGTACATACATACATATATACATCATTGTAAAAATAGTAAAATCGTATTCTAGGTACACTAAAACGTGCAAGTTCATTAAAAACTCATCATCGAATTTTTTGACCAAAGTGGCCCGTATTCCGAGCACACTTTTATAATAAAAGCGCTTTTATGGAGCACAGTCCCCATAAAGAATATAATGTAAAAGCGCGCTCCATAAAAGTGCTTTTATTATAAAAGTGCGCTCGGAATACGGGCCAATACCTTCCTTATCTAAAGGTGACGGAAGGCAAATACTACTCCAAGTTTTAATTACCATTGGTAGCCTATGTCATTCAACATATTTTTGAATTCAATTAAGTATTATTTAGTTTACTTTCATTGTTTAATTCTTTTTTACATATATGTACATAAAAATGGATTCCGTATTGGAAAAAGCGATAGCAGAATGCTTGAAAGTAGTGAGAATTTAGAATAGAGTAAATGCGTGACGTATATATTTTGTGGACCATAGGAAATACAATGGTAAATTTTTCATATTTCTGTAAATTCTGCCCTAACAAAAGTGTACATACAAAAAATGTTCAGAATTAAAAACTGCATCTTGGAAGTCCAAAACTATTTTTTACATACGTTTCGTTTGCGAAAGAGAGGCAAAATAATAGTAATAATTTTTAGCTATTTACAGAGTGCCATGAGCAATAGCACTAAATGTTAAACATTTGTATTGCTTGAGTTTGGCCGATGATATCTGTCATAAAGTTTAAATGATTATTAAATTCATTAATTTATTTATTAGCAATCATGGATACATTTACCATCGCAGAAAGAACGCAATGACACAATATTAACAATTAAATATCAATTAATAAACTTTTATCTGTGAAAGTCAAACAATACGACCATATGAAATGTATGTTTTGTCTTGCCTGTCTGTAAAAATATTAAAGACTGATATTTTATTTTACTTTTATCTCATGACAAGAACCTATTATATCAATGCATTTAGCCTCAATTGATAAAGATTTTAATTCTGAACATTTTTTATACTTACACTTTTATTGTAAAATTAATTGAGCAGAACTTACAGCCATATGAAAATTATACCATTGTATTTCCTATGGTCCATAAAAAAATAAATACCCGGGAGAGATAAGGAAATGAACTCGATTGAATTTGTGTAGTGTACTCGTCAACGTACCCAACAAAATAAATACCTTTCTGCGTTGGCAAATAAAAACATTGTGGAATCTTCTCTGGGAAAAAAATCGTCAATTTTTAAATCTATTTTTCATTACTCTTATCCTCTTTCTTTTATTGAATTTTTTACCTTTTGTTTTTTCATCCGCATCTACAATGCTGGAAGAAGCCGAAGCCGCCGTGCGTTCTCTAGGGTCACCAAAAGCCCTCAGCCCACAGTCCTGGATTTCCAAATCGGACTTCGCTTAAGAAACGTCACAGCACCGTCAATATGTTTTCATATGACCAGCCAGCGCATCAAACTTTTCACAACTTGGATATACTTTTAATAGTTTTCTAACCAATAGACCCTTTTCAGATTTCGCATTTCAGATTTTCTTTTTGTTAGAATATAAATACAGTAAAGAAAATTGGGGGACTCGTGGCCGTGTGCCTGAGTGTCTGGTCAAAAAATGGGGACACGGGTTCGATCCCAACGCCAACATTATTTCAAATTTTAAATGGCACAAAAGTGACCCTTATGATGCATTCTCCATGCCAGCAATGAGTGCCCGTATGGTAACGCCTGGTAAACGTCCGCACGGTATGAATATGTCATCATTAGCGATATCTGCGTTTAAAATCAAACAGGCACACCCAGCAATGGATAATATGAATATGTCGATATGATATTTATTTACAGAAATTTTAAAATTTCTTTTTAAAATTGCGACGAAACCAAATACATAATAAAAAATCTGGTGTGGCCAACACATTACCACCCGCCATTTACAGCCCGAGTCACAAAAAAGATTAAGTTAATCCTTATTTTTGGATTAGCGAATTTTACTCTAATTTTCACAGTATACGATATTTCTTAAAATATGGTGTAATCTAATCAAAGTAACTACCTATTTTTTAAACCCCTCAACAGGATTAAATCCCAATTACAGAGTGGGTTCACATTCACACACATCCATGCCTTAGTGGGATTCGAACCCAGACCCCGAGGGCACTCATGACATGACCGGGATAGAATAGAATTCACTAATCCAAAAATGAGAATTAGCTTAAATATTTTTGTGAATCGTTAATTTTTATTAATCTAAATATATACCTACATATTTACTTATGCTGGAAACTGTATTGAATTCCTTTTCCATTGTTCTATTTACTTTTTTTTTTAAAACGTTACTAGTATAATTTTGAAATGATTAGTTCTTTGATAGTGACATTTATCTGTCAGTTACATACATTTGAATAACTGCGTTTTGTTTGTTTAAAGCGTAGGCTCCGGGATCTAAATTATAGATAATTTTATGAATTTATGCATAAAATATATAGAAAAAGTATTAATGCAAATCTATAGAAAATTTAATAATCTTTAATTTTTATAATAACATTAATCTCGAAAAAATAACATTTAAAGGAATTTTTCGAAGAAAAAATATTTTGAGCTTCTAGTAAAGTGCTATTTTCGGTTATTCGATTTTCACCAAAATCTAATGGGCTCTTTCCAATACAGAAAAAGTTCGAAATACAAGATTTCGAAATTTTCTGAATGATAGTATTTGAGTTAGAGTGGAGGATCCACACACACATACACACATACAACATACACCATACACACATAAACATATACACACATACAAAAATACACACATACATACACACATATATACAGACATCATCGTGAAAATGTTAAAATTGGATTTTGGGACCTTAAAACGTGGTCATTTACCAAAATCTCGATATGCGATTTTTAGCACGATCCCTATACCTCCCTTACCAAGAGTAGCGGGAGGTAAAAATGTAAAACAGTTTTGTATGCAACTTTTAATTCTGAACAACTTTGACTCTATAGTTTTTGCCGTATAATGAGCAGGAAATTGCATGAAACTAATGCCACATGTTAAATCCCTATGTTCACTCATAACTACCTTCACCCGGTATATTACTTATTATAAATAAGTTTCGAAAAAGGAACCACGCTAACCGCGGTTATATTTTTCAGTAGTGATTACAAATTCGAATACGGTTCATAAAAATATTGGTTACTTTTGCAAGACCACAGCAACCGCGCGAAGTTGCCGACCGACACATGGGAGATTAACAAGTTTTTAATCTTAAATAGACTTTTAATAAAATTATTTAGAGCATAAATTATACATATTTTGTGAAATCTAAAATCACATTGATTATAACATATAGTTAAATAATTACAATAAATATTTATAATAAAAAATAACGTATCCATTTTAGTAAATTTAAAAAAAAAATCATATTAACAATAAAAATTATTTCGAAAAATAAAAATTACATATTATTGCTGGCTGGTTCCGAACCCAGTCTCTCAGAATTTTGTTTATTACTAGGCGCACACGCTACCACTATTCTATTTAAGCTGTGACTTGGTTACCATTTTTTGCGGGATATGAATAACAATCCTGGACATTCTACAACTTTCCTTATTTTTTTCTGATATTATGCAGTACACGAATTTTCAACTTATTATCTTGCACTGGGAAGATACTATTCACAATTAACTGATTTCACATGTTAACCTCCTATGTGTCGGTCGGCCTAAGACACCCGGTATGTCACCATCACTGCCGAAATCTGTGTACAAACAGATTGGAACACCCAGAAATGGGTAATATGCCGTGATGATATTTATTTATTTATTTCTTTATATGTTCCAAGAACTCGTTTTTTATAGAATACATTTTACATAGATTAAAGATGGATTTATGCAGCCTACTTTTTATTTTACTTTTTCTTTTACTTTATAAAAGTAAATGTGTGTTAATATATGTACTGCTTTATGTGCACACTTTTAATTTGACTTTAAGACCTTAAGTTAACCAACTTTTAACTTAAGACCGTTAAAGTAAAAGAATATCACAACGCGCATGAGCTGCACTTCACAAACGTCAGCGTGTTGTATATTTGTTTTTGTGTGTAGGTTTTAGGTTATGCAAACGAAAAATCAGTAAAGAACAAGATTGTATATTATAAGATTTTATTCATAAATATCCCCACTTATATGATAAAACAGATATTTTATTCAAGGATAAAGTGGCCAAAATAAATGTTTGGAAAAGTATAGCGTCTGTATTAAATGAAACTATTAGTATATTTACTTACTATGTAATAATATTTTTGTATGCACATTCTTGACCATTTTAACAGGATATATTTATCTATTTACATTTGCGACTATATGCCAGAAAAATCACATCTGCGCATGTGTATTGAATGCTTTAAAGTAGCTGCATAAAGTACCAAACATAAAGTAAAAGTAAAAGCGAAAAGAAAAAGAAAATGTAATATAAAAGGTAACTACATAAATCCACCTTAAATGATGGTATTGTACTTACTGGGCAGTGGAAAATATTCATACCTAATGCCATTGTTTAAGAAAACACGTTTACACAAATTTTCGTATTTCACTTTAAATGTCAGTTTGTACATTATCATCTTACAGAAATATACGCGTATCCACTGCCAAATATCACAAGAAACTACTACGATTTTTAACTTCACTAGAAACACGATAGCACTGACCAAAGTGTAGAATGAAATTTATTTTAAAAAATTACGATAAATAAATACAGTGTAAGATTTTTATGAACTACAACACTGTAATAAACCGTAAAAATATATTTATTTTACCTTTGTATAAAAAATTGAATGTAACCTGGTGGTCCTTATTTATCCCCTGCGAATATGAATTCAATAAAAAATAAGAAATAAATTGAGAAATATATCAGCCTCAATTGGATTTGGATTATGAATATCTGGAAAGCCGGAATTTTAAATTGAGGGCGAGAAGTCATTGAAAACGCTAAAAATATTCAAATCGTCTGGTTTCGATCCTATGTAATGACAGCCTGTTCTAGAACAGATAAGGGTCGCCGATTTACGTAAAATAGACCGGGGAGGACCAAGGTTTAGCAAATAGAGAACACTTATATTCACCTAAGAAAAAGAAATAAAAAATGTCAATTTTACACGCCAAATGGGGTCCTCCACTATTTTTTATTGCACTTCATCTAAACTTAAAACGATTTGTAGTTTTAGAAAGTCTTTATTGTTATTCTTTAAGACGTAATAATTTTTTTAATATTCTGTGATGTAGATATTAGGGATGATTTTGTTTTCAAACAATGGACTTCGGTAACAATTGAAGTCACATAAATTAATCTTTTCAACACTTATAAAAATACAGGCTGAGTCTGGGAAGACGGAACAAAAAATTATCTGATGTGGCATAAATTCAATCAAGTGTTATTTGGTTTACTTCTGTAGTTTCATTATTTTCTGCATTATTAAATGGATTCCGTATTTCAAAAAGGCGATATCAGAATTTTCACACAATTTTTCCAAAAATTTCTTTAAAACTAGTCGAAAAATTAAATAAAAAGTGCAACTAACAATGATCGCAATATCCGAACGAAACAAATCACGAAAACAAAACACTACCATTGACAATAATTGATACGACAATGACAACAAGAATGACATATCCTCAAACTTAATTTTGATTCGAAACAGTGGGCCATCAATTGAACTAGTCTATATATGTATACACAGGCTGTAACACCTAAACAAGCTACCTCAAATAATTTCTATATTATTAAAGATAAAATAAAATGCTATAAGACAATCTTATAGAACACAAAGGGGGACATCTGATTATAGAAAAATAGTTACTTGTATATCAGGCCGCGAAATCACTCTTTAGCGTACCGAGAGAAAAATTGTCGCCGAGGCCGCTTGCGGCCGAGGCAAGACAATCTCGAGGGCGCTAAAGGATTTCGCGGACAAGGTGTACACAATATTTTTTGTGCAACCGTAAAAAATATTTAATTACAAATTTTATTAATTTTAAACAGTTTCAATGTAATTAGAAAGTTAGCTGTCAAGGTGGCTATGGGATTAACATTTGATAAACAAAACCATGCAATTCACAAGTGTCAAAGTGTTTGTTTACCTAATTTCGCGGCCGCTACCATGACAACGGTCGCGAAATTTAATTTCGCGGCCTGTATTGCGGCTGCGAAATACTTATTTCGCGTCCGGTTGCACAAAAAATATATTTTTAAATTAGTGGTTCTCAAGTTACAATACAAAGTTATATTTTCTTAAATGGGACGATATATATTTTTCGTACCTCCGTCCAATTTGACTAGTATTACAGAACTCAAAATCGTCCAGAAATGCGCTCTTGCTGACGTCGACCGGCAAAAGGAGTTGGCATTACTGTTCTGGTGATATGTCAATTTAAGCTTATTTTCAATACAAGAATTAGCAAAATTTTTAAATATTTTAGGGCTAAATCTTTAATTATTGTAACTTAAATAACTAAATTTTGTCATAAAAATAATAATATGCTGTCATTACTGACATCTCGTATAGATTAATTATAAGTTTCAACTTTAGGACTAGTATGTTTTGTAACTACAACTAACTTCACGTAATACAATTGAGTTTCCGCCATCTGTCATTAAAAATATGCGAAAGTATATAAAATATATATAACTAATGTTTGTATGATATATATTAATTACGCATTTTAAGCTCAAATTATAATTAAACTTGTAATGCAAAACCGATAAAAATATTTGTTCATTTTTTTAGGTTATGTAACATAGAATAAAGTGTAGAGAAATATACGAAGAATTTATGGAGAAGTCGGTACAAAAAATCTTGTGTATCACACGCCCAGAAACTGTTTTACGAGATCTCATATTTGTAGGCCTCGCTTTCAGCTCGGCCTGTCAAAATAAACTCGGTCTCGCAAATGTTCAGTTTCTGACCTAGTAATACAAAGAACTATTTTAGACCTATTCGATAGAGTATTGTTTTCTGAATTCAACCATGTGATTATTTTATATCCTTACAAAAATAATGAGAAAAGTTCAATTTAAATTAAAATAAATTTTAATTTTATAGTTGTGTTTTAATAGGCTATGTATGAAAAACAATTGACCTTAAATTAAAATGAAACAAATATTTGTTAATAACGTTATAAACTGAGTTCTATTTGATTTATATCCTAAATAATTCAAATTGACAAATAGAGGTTTTTGTTTTTCATACATAGCCTACTGAAACTTGACTATAAAAAATAAATTTATTTAAATTTCAATTGAATATTTCTCAATCTTTTTGTTATGTAAAGATATAAAATGAATATACAGTTGAATTCAGGAAAAAATACTCTATCGAATGGACCTAAAAAATATATATCATTTCATTTAAAAAAAATATAACATTGTTTGTAAGTTGAGAACCACTGGTTTAAAAAAATATTTTCTGCTCTAATCGGATGTTCCCTTTGGTCTTCTATAAAATTGCCTTATAGTATTTTATTGTATCTTTAATAGTATAGAAATTATTTGAGGTAACTCGTTTAGCTGTTACACCCTATATATAAATTTATTGTATCAGAATTGTTTATTTATTTATTTATTTATTTATTAGTATTGTATGTAATAAAATTGAGGATTTGAGATAATCAAAGAAAAAACTTTTTAGCTTCCTTACTTTTATAGATTTCTGCCATTTAGTTTCATGTTTAAATAATAGAAAATTATTTACTGGATGTTAAGAAATAGAAAAATAAACATTGATAAGCAGTTATATAATAATTAGATATTTTTATAGGACGTTTTTGTAGAAACGCTCAAACTTTAAAATATAATAACTTATGACTAAGATACAGAAACAGAGAACAGTTTTACCAACTGTTTGATATCCTTGAAAGTACGTGTTGCTGTATATTTACAATATTTAGATTATGGTTTGTTCTAAAATTAAATGGAGATTAATTAGTTTAAAATCTAAAATCCTATGATATTTAAACACCCTGTACACATTTCCTTAACTTATATTTATAATGCAACTGAATATTAAACTTTTTGTTTTCTAAAAAAAAAACATGGGTATTATCCCACGCGAGATAATACATCATATTTTTATTTTTCCTTCTGTTGTAAAAAAATATCGACATTTTTCGACACCAACGTAAAACTCTTATTATCTTATTTGCATGCGAGGGTCCTAACAATATTTGTGACAGTATCTAAATAAAATGTGTGTAAATGGCAGAAGATTTATTTTTCCATTATATTCGTCAAAAAAAGGTGATAGGTCTTTATATTCATATGTGGAATGTAGGTACTTACATATTTGGAAAAGCAAATTCCATACCTGAAACAATAAAAAATATTATTAGTTAATAGTTTCTAATATTAAGAATTAATAATATACAGGGTGTTAATTAAAAAGCGGGCCATAGGCGTTTAATATGGGAAATGAGTTTTTTCTTGCGCAAAAGTTATCAATTAATTTTACAAAAAATATTTCCAGTAAAATTTGTAGATAATTAAATTTTACGCCTAAATCACTAAACATACTACACACTTCGGCGTCGGTTGTCTTGAATATACAGCTGTAACACGAAAACCGGGCCTAGACGTTTAACATGAGAAAACAGTTTTTCGTTGCCCAAAAGTATCCTATTAATTTTAGACAATAATGCTTCAAATGAATGTTTTAGAATGTTTTAGAGAATTAAATTCTGCATCTAATTCATTAATCATATACAAATAATATAAAAGTTACTTTTTTATAGTATTAGCCATGGTATTAAATTAAACTCACAAAAAATTAATGACACTTTACTTGTCATAACTTATAAAATATAAGTTGCGCCAAAATTATACTTTTTAATAAATTGTTACTTTTCTTGGAGTGAATAATTTGATTTTAAATCAGTACCATGGCCAACTCTATAAAAAAAAACTTTTATAAAATTTTAAATACAATTTTCTCAGTTACGGAATGTGCAAAATAAAATATGGTTACTAAATTAGATGCAGAATTCAAATCTCTAAAACATTTATTTGAAGCATTAAGGTGCATTCACAAATGAAAATTAGGTTTAGATTTATGGTTTATACTTTAGATTTAAAGACTTTGGCCGCATATTATGTAATGACTCCATTCACACTTCAGAATTTAGTATCTCTAAATCCAGGTCCAAACTTTAGGTTTATGATTTAGTTTGACGTCACAAACTTCAGCAATGAGAACGAGTCTGAAAGATATAGATATATACACCCATCTTTATTTAGTATCCACTTGGTGGATTCGGCTTTTTAAACAAATGCGAGAACATGGAGACTGTCAGAACTTAATTGCTGAAATATAACAAATAATGTCAAGCGAATGACAGTTTCACGGCGCACAAGTGTCTTGTTGAGTACTGCTCTACCGATATTTTAATCTTGTTTTTGAAGCATTTACACAGATGTCTGTAATTTAAACTTACATTTATGAATGACTTACTTAAACCTAAACAAAAACCATAAACCTAATTTTCATTTGTGAATGCACGTTTATTGTTTAAAATTAATAGACCACTTTTGAGCAACGAAAAACTGTTTTCCCATGTTAAACGGGCGGTTTTCATGTTACACCCTGTATGTTCATAGGTGAATTTCGTGTGGCCAATTCTTAGTTTTGTGGTGATAATTTGTTGTTTTCTTGTGCCAGTCCGTGTTGTTTTTAATTGTTCTAAGTTTATTGCTTGTTTCTTGGTATTATTTTTTTTACATTTTATAACCTATAAAATTAAATTTCTGATAGTATAAACGATATGAATTTCTTGGTAATTTTTCAATTCCATGGCTATCGCTACAAATGAGCAATATTTATACAATTCCAAATTCGATTTTACGAGTTACCAAACGCGCAAAATTAAATGTGTTTAGTGATTTAGGCGTAAAAATAAATTCTGAAAGTTTTTGAAACATTTTCATCCAAAATTAATTAAGAAGTTTAGCACAAGTAAAAGCTGATTTTTCATGTTAAATGCCTATAGCCCGCTTTTTAATTACCCTGTATACAGGGTGTTTGCCGTAAGTCCGGCACTAAGAATATTTCGTTTATCTTGAGAGATCAAGAAAATGTTAATAAGAAAACTTAAACTAGACAAAGGAGCTCATAAGTTGACCATAGTAGGAATTTTGCATCACTTCCGGTTTTTAGCACAGGGAATCTGTATTTTTATATATTTTTTTCTGAATGTACATAAAATTAGCTTAACAATGATATCAAAATATCATAGTTTTACTTCAACCATTTCAAAATGGCGACCATTTATTTACAAAATATGTATTAATAAATTTCCATACAAAATTAAACATAGCAAGCTATGAATCAATTTTATTATCTTAAAACAAAATAAAAGTATTTATCAATATAAAGTTAAAGTGCTCTAACAATTTTGTGATTCATTTTAATACCTTAGTATTAAAATTATTTCATAGCATGTTTAATTTTGTATGGAATTTTATTAATATATATTTTGAAAATAAATGGTCGCCATTTTGAAACGGTTGAAGAAAAACTATGATATTCTTGTATCGTTGTTTTACATTCTGGAAAAAAATATAAAAATACTAATTTTTGTATCTCTCAGAATAAACGAAATATTCTTAGTGCCGGTCTTACGCCAAACACCCTGTATGTTTTTATTGGAAGCACTTTTCTCCAAAATCTTAAAAAAATTTGGTAACTAATACTTAAAGTAGTCAGAAATACTTAAGCTGAAAAATTAACTTGGTTCCCATTAAAGTACATACTTATTTCCTTTAAAAATTAAAGATAGGTACCTTAAGTCAGACTCAAAGTTAGTTTTTAGAAGCCAAATCCGAAAGATGTAAGATATTTCAATTTGTTGTTATTAATGATTGATAGTGTCATAAATACAGAATGAATGTAGAAAAGAGAATGAAAACAGAGCATTGACTGAAGTAAGTATAAATTTTTGATGATTCCTATTTCATATCGCCGTTGAAGTAGGAGATAGAAGAGAAAATATGATCTCACGTCGACACTACATAAAAACTGACAAAGTAATATTCCATTTTCAGCTTTCTTCAAATTTATTCGCTCTTACAACTCTCTATCTACAAATTTAAAATAAATTTTGTGTTAAAGGAATTTTTATTAGAATTACCTTTTAGGGATGAAAGGTAATTTATTTAAAATCTGTTTAATATTTATAAAGGGTTGAGCAAAAAGTTATTGCAGAGTTTGAATTTCAAATCCAATTTTGCAGAGTAATATTGAAATTATACGTGTATTTATATTACAAAACATCTCAAGAGGGATCACTCTAGTAAAGAACCATGAAAAAATAATGACGAATAGCTATTTTCTTTATTATTAACTATAGTTTAAAATTATAAAGTTGCGCGCGAAATTAAATGCCACTTTTTGGTATGAAAATATTCGGAATTCTACTACCGGTTTCGCCGGAAGCGAAATCATCGTGCAAGGTGCACATAGGAGATTAACATGGTAAATCAGTTTCTTGCAGACTGTTGTCCCTCGTTTTAACTTAGAACGATGGTTGTGGTCTTAATAGAAAAATAAATTTTGCATCGAGTGATACCAAATTTATTCAATCTTGTATTAATAGCAATAGCCATGGCAATTTTGAAGGAAAAGATAAACAAATGTTTGACATTTTATCTGTCAGAATTTGTTAGCTATGATTTTTTGTGTTTTTTGTATTTAATGTTTTATAACACATTGAAAAATGCTTGACAAAAATTTAATTAATAAAATTATAGGTTATAAAAAAAATATGACACAATTTTTTAAATTTTTTTTTCTTTAAATACCATGGCTATTGCTATTAAATGAATAAATATAACAATTATTTTATGGGCCTAAAACATCAAATAATTTACATGTATTTGGTATCATTTGAGGCAGAATTTATATTTTTATTGATATAACAACCATCGTTGTCAGTTAAAACGGGGGAACAGTCTGCAAAAAATTGATTTCGCATGTTAATCTTCTATGTGCACCTAAAAAAAACACCTGGTATATATTTTTATACAGTGTGAATACTGAAAACCGTGACATATGCGTTTAACATGGGAAAACAGTTTTTTTCAAATATCATCTGCACCCGCAAGACTATAGTGAGAGTTTTTGATATGGTTAGAAAGATTATTTAATTTGGCATCGAAGAGTATCAAAATATTCCTAATTTAATGGCTTATTAGTGAAATATTTGCAAAAGTATAATGCAATTTGACAGTTACTACTTACAATTTATTAAAAACAGTAATCATGGAAACGTATTCCGTAGCTGAATTGGTTAGATCGGGGCACTGTAATAATTATTCACAAGTTCAAATTCTGCCGCCTTATATTTTTATGTATTTTTTTTTATTTTATAAAATGTATTATTAAATAAATTATAAAATTAAAATCTGAACTATTTGGTAAATCAAGTATTTTATAGAATAAATCTACGAGAAATAAAATAAAAAAAATATTGTACCTAAAGCACCTTGTAAAATTAAAATTAATAAAAAAAATAATGAATCCTATAAAATACTTGATTTACTAAACAATTTATGTTTTAATTTTGTAACTTTTAATAATATATTTTACAAAATAAAATAAAAATTAATAAAAAAATGAGGCGGGCAGGATTTGAACTCGTGAATAATTATTACGATGCCCGATCTAACCAATTCAGCTGCAGAGTACGTTTCCATGATTACTGTTTTTAATAAATTATAAGTCATTATACTTTTGCAAATATTTCAGTAATAAGCCATTAAATTAGGAGTATTTAGATACTCTTCGATGCCAAATTAAATAATCTTTCTAACCATATCAAAAACTCCCACTATAATCTTGCGGGACAGATGATATTTGAAAAAACTGTTTTCCCATGTTAAACGGTCACGGTTTTCAGTGTTCACACTGTATATTGATGCCAAATACTTGCATTTTCATCAAAAAATTACTCAAATATTAATTTTTTACAATTTTGGTATTTTTATATAAATTTGCCATGACATTTGTGCTTTCTTTATTTGACGATATATTATTTTAACGTTAACGTATAATTTGTTTTTGAATATTTTTAACTAAAAAAAATATTATTTGTATTTAAAGTAGGTACTTTAATTTTACTCTTTTTTGAATTTGAAATAATTCGATTGTTCGAAATAATCAAAACAAAATAATACATTTGGGAAATGTCAAAATATACCCTCAAACAAAAGAAGCACAAATATCATGGCAAACTGATATTACATAAAATAGTATAATCAAAAATTAATATCTAGGTATTAAGCATCATTGTAAAACTGATTTAAAATACTTTTCGAAAATATAAAAAATATATACCATTCCAATTTAAAACCAACGATGATTTTGTTTCTGGCGAAACCGGAAGTAGAATTTCGGATATTTTCACACCACAAAATGAATAGTAAAGAAATTATCTATTTGTCCCTATTTTTTCAATCACCCTGTATACCATTAGTTTTAAGAAATATAAATATATTCACAAAGTGTATATTTTCAGTTTAATATTTATAACAATATTATTTTGATAAAATTTTCATAAAATAAAAAAAATATGCAACATCTGAATATATTATTATGTGATATAAACGGAAAGTACCTATAAATAAATATAAATATATGTATTTTCTATTTGATGCTGGCTTAAATTTATATAACTTATAAAAATTTATGTTTACGGGTGCATTCGGTTTGGGCCGGCTCTATTCTGTACATAAAAATGCAAATGTAGAGATATATGGTGGCACTTCGTTCAACAAAATCTAAATTTATTGTCATACGGCATTTGCCTTTCTTTTTTCCGGCTAATATTACGCACATACTATTTGCAAACATACGCATAAATATATGAGTGAATACCATATGTCATAAACAAAATAACCCTACGTCGTTCCAGATATATGAGGAGAGAACGCTATATTTTTTCTACTGTATCATAACTTTATGTGAAGCCTATATTACTTTTTACTACTATGCATCATTGCTAATAAAGATATATTAACGCAGACTACCTACTGAAATTACATTTCAGTTTCGACTTCATACATCAATTTTTGAAGTTATTAATAAAAACTAAATCCTGGATACGCCAGGCCCACCTGTATTAATATAAAGGTTGGACATTTTATAAAACGACTAGCCAGTTTGTAAACTAATGCAAAGTTAACGAAGATATGACAATTTGGCCCCGATTTATAAAATATCTACGCGTTTTATAAAACGATGGATTTTACAATCTAGTTACGACATATACAGGGTGTTCAAAAAAGGGTAATTTTTGACAGTGTATACATTTCGATGTGCTAGTTTTCAATCAAAAAGAACTTTCTCAAAATTTGGAATATTGAGGGCATGGTTCTTTAAGTGTACATTTTAAGTAAGAAAATTTTATTAAAAATTTATCCTGTTTAAGACTCTGCTTGCTTATGCGTTACCACCCGGTATACCGGGCAGTGACGGATAGGGATAAACATAAGGATTCAACATGGAATTTTAGTTTTATTTAATCCTGTTCATTTTACAGCAAAAACAATAGAATGCAAAGTTGTTCAGCATTAAAAATTACATATAATATAAAATTGTTTTTATATTTTTCGTTTCTTCGCAGTTAATAGATTTTTTTTAAATTGGGAAGAAACTAGAAACTATAAAAAATGTAAAATAGCTATTTGTGTATTAAGAGCGCAAAATGGGACATTGTCGATTGAGAGAGGAGCGCGGCATTCTCTCGAAATCGACAATGTCCATTTGCGCTCGAAACACACACAAGATTTTTTCTACAGTCCTCCACCATAGCAATAAAATAAGAAAATGTACAATTTGTATTTACAGTACTACTCAATAGTTTTGCAGTGAAGATAGGAACGTATTCAAATATGACTTCAAGATATTGTTTTGGCTTTCGTTTTTACAAAAAATGAATGCCAATTTTGTAATGAAGTTTTTGTATAATTCACTTGTTTCAAGTACATTAAACTAGTGCAGTGGAAAAGTGGATGTCCATTGGGAGCGTAAACGCCAAACTTTAGCAGATGGCAGCACAACTGTTCACACAATTTATTTTATATTTAATTTTAGTTTATCGTTATTTTCCATTCTTCTTGAGCTATTGCTTCAATCTAATCTAAGCATTTTATACTTTCGTTTTCGTAAATAAATGTTCTATTTTTTTACACCAGTGCGGCATTTTGTTTGGTTATGTAATATACCGACAGAGCAGTTATATGTGTCACTACAGTGCCATTAGTTCCTGACTAAACGTTTCCATTAAAAATGTAGACAAGTGACATTTCTCAACATTGTACAATTAGAAATTTGGACAGCGAGCGTTTTTTCTACTTTGTTGCGCATGAGCGGCAAAGTGACATTTTGCGTTAACAAAAGACAGCGCAAATAGCTACTTTGTATATAGACTGTAGAAAAACAGTTTTTTATGCAACTTTTTATTTTGAAGAACTTTTCACTCTATAGTTATTGCGCTAAAATGAACAGAGAGCAGGAAATTGTATAAAACTGCCTATGTTCACCCCTTAATCGCACCACCCGGTATGTATAATTAACTATTTAAAGTAATTATTAGGTAAATAAATAAAAAATTAATATATCATCATGGCATATTACCTATTGCTGGGTGTGCCAATCTGCTTTGTACACAGATTTCGGTAATGATGATGACATATTTGGACAGTGCGGGCGTTTACCAGGCGTCATCTTACGGGCACTCATTATTAAGTAATTGGCGATAGATAATGTGTTTTTGTTTTAATATGCGGCAAAATGGAATGTGTTATAATTATGAAATTATAATGAGTCATGATTGAAATACATAAATGAATAATACAAAGAAATGTCACTCTAGCTACGCTCGATTAATTTTCATAATAATAAGAAATTCTTTACAATCTGTATATGCAAATATTTATAACAACAATTAGAAATCTCATATTTCATTGTATATATCTCGAAACCTACACTATGTCCATATTTAAAGCATATAGAATTATTTAAATATCAGTTGAATTCCTGGAACTATAATTTATTTGAAGTTTATTAAAATTAATTACTTAGAACAAAATATAAATCATGTGAACGTCATGCAGTAAAAATGAGATTGATTAATGTAAACAAATATGAATTTTATGTCGGCAGGTTCTTTGCTAATCATAATTAATTCACATGCACAATTAGTTAATGAATTATCGAATTGTGAAAAAATATATTACAATATTAAAATCTCAAAAACATATGTTTTCGTTTTAAAAATATACTTACAATTACTAATTGGTGTCCATTGTTGTTCAAATTTCCATAATTTAAACTTCTCAAGTAAAGTAGTTAATTACATTTGAAAATAATTTCAACTTGTTTCTCCTTATTAATGTAGAGAACATTACAGATTTTTCATAGAAACTAAAGTTTTTATCTGAACGTGAAAAACTGAAAAGAGGAAAAGTTTTTTGTCAAACTTTTGTTTTTTGTGTGTGAAGGATCCGAGATTATTTTCCTGCTATCCTTCCGAATCCTACCGAGAACTACTCGGAAATCTACGGAATTTATTCATAACAAATCGTCTGCATAGAATAATAGTGTCACCGAAAAACCATTTTGCAAAAATCAATGTACTTCATTCATTGAAAGTTAGAAAACAACATCAAACGTTTTATCTTATTTTTGCTACTGTTTACATTTCCTAAAGAAACAAGGTTTCAAAATCGGATCGACAAATGGTAATCAGATGTAGAAAAATTTGCAAAATTTAGGAAATCAGTTTTCTATCTACTTTAACGTGATTTTTAAACATATTTACTGAGTTTACATGCAGTTTTGAAACCGTTTTTAAAACGTTTTTAGTTTTGAAAACGCCATGTATACAGTGTCAAAACGGTTTTGAATGATCTGAAACCAAAACTAAAATTCATGGGTTGGACTTGAAAACTAGTTTCGAGACTACTCATGTAAACACTTAAAATTCAGTTTCGATACTGCGCATGCGTACAGAGCATAAAGTTTCTGTCGCTTTGTGTTACTAACCTTCAAATATACTGACAGTTGTGTAGTTTTAGTGCGTAGTGGTACGAAGTATAAAAAATAATTGGGATAATAGCAAAATGAAGTATTTGGAGTGAAGAGGATCTGTCACTTACATCAGCTAAATGCGCATGCGCCGAAACTGGTTTCAAATCAATTTTTAAACTTGTTTTGAAAATTGCATGTAAACACTTTTGCATAATTTTGACTGAAAACTAAAATCATATTTTATAGTTGATTAAAATATTCTATGTGAAGTATAGCGGCTGTTGAAAACTGTTATGCAGGATGTGCACTAAAACTTGGAATATAAGAGTTTAAAATATTACAAGAATAAATATTTGATGTGACCAGCACATATATCTCACTATTTAATTTATATTAATTTAAATACATAACTACATATTTATAGGCCTATTCTGTAAAATATTCGCTTAACGAATCGTTATGATAACGACATCCCTATTGCGAAATGATTATCGTTATAATTAACGAAATGACAATTGATAACAATGCATAATGTCATAACGAATGTTTACAGAATAAGCCAATTAAACGATTTTCGTTATTATTATAACGATATAACGTTTTAACAATGCTTAGAGAATAGTCCTATTACTAGGATGGACCTGAAAAGGGGTCGTCAAATTTTAACCGGGCCGCCCCTAAAATGGTTACAAATAAATAAATAAATAAATAAAAAATTGTGCTGGCAATGATTCGGCTTAACTAATATTTGACCGTGCTTAAATGCACTCAATTTTACCCATTTAAATAATATTGGGTTTTGACACACTTTGGACCTTAATTGTTTTTGTCCGAGGCAATAAGATAATTAAAAAATCCACTCTATGATTACGTTTATCTCGACGTTTGAAGCCGCTTGAATTTAGTAAATCCCTTTGTAATCTTCGAAATAAACGATCAAGATTAATATTTCAACCCGCTTGAAAATGTCAAGTCAAGCCTATAAAATAACAGGCTTGGACTTATGAAGCGGCTTGACTTCTGTCGAAATAAACAGTCAAACTTCAAGTAATGGAACTTCGCATGCACACATCCGCAATATGTTGGAGTGTTAATAAATTCATATCATTTGGTTATTTGTATTTTACCTCATTTTATAAAAGTCGCGACATAAAACTTAATAAAATTGTCCAAAAGCGAAATATTTGGAGTGATAAAATAAAATAAATAAATATATCATCACGGCATATTACCCATTGCTGGGTGTGCCAATCTGCTTTATTCGCAGATATCGGTAATGATGAAGAAACAAATACTTTTTTTAATGTTTTTGAAAGAAAAGTCTAATAACAACATGACAATAGGATTTTTCAAGTCATAATATACTTGAAGCCGCTTGAATTGTCGAGTTAATAGTAGTCAATATTGGAATAAGTCCAAATCATTAATTTAATTCGAATGGAGTAGCTTTTTGGGCTTTTGTGCGATAGTTTAATTATCTACAGTTATTTTAAGAATAATGATTGGAAATTCTCGGGTCCATCTAGTATATATTTTAATGTTGAGTGGATTTTTTAAACCTCTTATTGCCTCGGACAAAATAAAGTTCCAAAATGTGTCAAATCCGATGTTATTTAAATGGGAAAAATCAAGTGCATTTAGGCACGGTTAAATATTAATATTAAGGGGAATCATTACCAGTACAATTATTATTATATATTTGGTAGGTATCACTTTAGGGAACGGCCCGGATAAAATTCGACTTGACCCCTTTTAAGGTCCACCCTGATATTTCCTAATGCTGCAAACTATATGAAGTTCCTTTGCATATAATGAACTATTGTACTATTTACTATTTTCTTTTTAAAACGTTACCATTATTAATTTGAAATGATAAGTTTTTCGACAGTGATATTTATGTCACTTACATACATTTAAAATTTTATCTATAAAATATAAAGAAAAATTATTTAATGCATACATGTAGAAAATTTAATGATATATAAAAGTATTTTTCGAAGAAAAACTATTTTGAGCTTCAAGTCAAGTGCCATTTCCGGCTATCCGATTTACTCCAAAATCTAATGGCTTCTTTCCATATTAGAATTGGGTAAAAATATAAGGTTTCAAAATTTTCTAAATGATAGTATTTGATTTATAGCGTTTTCCATTCATATATTTTGCACTTACGTAAAGCGTATTCGGGCTCGGGCCGGGTTCGAGTACAATTATTTCATTCCAGTCCGTTTCTAGCGGATCAAATATACACAATTTCATATTTTTATTATTGGATTTATAATAATTGTGATTTCACTTGTTTATCATTTTCGTATTATTTATTTCAAATCTGATGTCGCATT
Source organism: Harpalus rubripes (assembly GCA_963082715.1). Classification (NCBI taxonomy): domain Eukaryota; kingdom Metazoa; phylum Arthropoda; class Insecta; order Coleoptera; family Carabidae; genus Harpalus; species Harpalus rubripes. The sequence continues at coordinate 47,596,235 of OY720458.1, read as the reverse complement.
CTAGTCGAATTAAAATTTATTCGGGTTCGGACCGGGTAAGGGTAAATAGTTTTAAAGAAATTTCGGGCCGAACCTTAAATACATCATTGTGAAAATATTAATATCGGATTCTAGGGATCTTAAAACGTGGTCATTTACCAAAATCTTTATATGCGATTTTTTGCACGATCCCTGTACTTCTCTTACCTTCGGTGGCGAGAGTAAAAAAGTTACACTGAGAAAAATGACTGGTTTTTAGCAAATAAATATTCATAATTAAGGGGTACTTCATTCATTCAATTATTGCAACTTTGGAACAAATACAATTTAATCTTTAATATGAAATGTATTTTATTCATTCAGTTATATTATTTATTTGACCGTCATTTATTTCATTTAAATTAAATTTAATTTTCTCAAATAAACTAACATATTTATGTTTAGCATTTAAAATTAAGATTTTTAATAAATAAATTTATAATTTCCTGAAATATTTATTGATTTCTTATAATATGTAATTGTTTAGAGTTAAATTCATAATATATTTGTGTAAACTTTATCTTAATTACAATGAAAAATAGTTTTTATTGTATGAATCTATATTTATTTGTCACAAATAAATATTATTTGTGGCAAAATAATATTTCAATTGAGTGAACAATATTCTATTTGTCAAATGACGATTTTAAGTGAAGTGACTTGTATGGACTTGTTCATTTGTTGTACGTTGCATCTTGTTTATGGTGGTGCTCATTTGTGACAGTGTTCATTTCTGGCGATTTGTTTTTCATTTGTGTGCTAAAAAGTAGTGAATATGGGTGACGAAACAGTGAAAAATATACTACTTGAGTGGAGTTTTGGATACTTGCTTTGCATTCAGTGTATCTTTTATACCAAGGCACATGCATCGGTATCTGTACAGAGTACAGATTGTATATTTATAATTTTTTATTATATGTACATTGTACTTAAGGATTAAATTTGTGTGTTAATAAAAATATGGTGTACGAATAAATTAAATGTACTAGTCTTTATTTAATTATTTTCCTTCAATTTTAACCTATTTAGAGTGGACAAGTTATGAGAGGTAGATATTTAAATTTGGTTCAAATAAATTATTATATATCCAATAATAATGAAATAAATTTAGCGCAATTAAAATAATTTTTAACGTAAATAAATGCATAGTTCTCATGAAATAGAAGATATAATTGATCTCAATATATATTTATTTGAGACAAATAAATGCTTCAAATAAATAATTACAATTGCTTCAATTGTAGATATATTTGGATCTATTCAAGCTTAGGATTTATTTGTAACAAATAAATTTACAGTTCACGTAATTATATCTTTTTCTCAGTGTACGAATTAAATTTTATATTAAATAAGTTTAAATTTGATGTAAAAGTATATCTGCAGCATAATATATTTAAGATATAACAATTTCGTCAAGAATCAGACTACCATGGAAAAACAAAATTCTATGTATGAAGCACTCCATAAAATTTTACGGGACAGATAATATTTGAAAAAAACTGTTTTCCCTGATGATTTTGTATAAAAGTATGCTGAAGAAAATTTGAGATTGTGTTGCGTAGCGTTTATAAAAAGTTGAAAAAGACATATTCATGGCATTGTATATCGTGCACAAAGCAAAATAACCCATATTCGAAAACCCTGAAACCGTGGTAACAATGCGTTTTCACAAAGAAAAACGACAGTCCTCATCCCGAGCAGTCATCCTCTCTGCTGAATTTATTAACAGGTATAAAGTGGCAGGATTTAAGATCGGTGCTGTTATTCATCCCCGTTGCTAGAGGCAGAGGGTGTTGCCAAGAGACCTAAACGATCAGCCCTCGCACTCGCAAAGCACGTGGTTTTCACTTATGAGGAGGGTATATACACTCTTTCCACAATATGGAGAACTACAACAAACTATACTCAATTAGAACTAGAGTATGCAATGCAGCATTCTCTTCAAATTATTCAACAATGAGTTCGAACCAATAATTTCTACATACCACTCCAATAACTTTATTGTTTGTGGTCTCGTGTAAAATCATATTCACAAGAGGACATAGACAGTTTACCTACCATATACAGTAATGTCTAAAAATATGCCTAATAAAAACGGCAAAAGCAATAAAAGATTATACAACAGACAGTTAGTGTAACACGAGGGAGTGCCTTCTCTGGAAGATGACTGCTAATACTAATACTGCTGATTGTTTCTTGTTGCTTACTGATGATTACTGCTTACTAATTCTTCTTACTCCAACGATTATACACTTTTCACTTACTGACTGGTGATAAGGACTTCGTGAGAAGGACGCAAGAGAAGGAAGAAACACACAAACACTAACGCTTTACACTGATGAACACTACGGACATGAACACTACTTGGTTTTTAATACCTACGCTTTTATTTACAATGAAACTAATACAACTAATAAGTTACATTCTGTAACCCAGCGGGCGGGCGTCGCCCCAAAATTAAAAGGCACTACATGTCCAAAACAAAACACGTCTGCACGACGCGACAAACTAATTTCGAATCTTACATGTTAACTCCACGATTATTTAATGTCGACTATCTAAAACAACGCTATCTTCAGGACAGGATTATCTTAGGGGTACGGGGTGCATAGGCTAGGGCATTCCGAAGTCACGCACGTATACATAGTAATTTCTAGACTAATGATAAACAAATAAATGTCGTGACTATCATAATACAATAAGAATTTCTAAACTGAATTTTGACTTAAATAGATAAACATAGTTTAAATATGAATATTGAAACTATAATTTAGAAGAGTTTATAAAAAGTTATTTATCTATTATTGCGCTTACCCTTGTCTTATTACATTAGTAATAACCAACAGTTATGTTGTAATAGCAAAATTGTTCTTACCACCTTTGGTTAGAGCTAACTAGAAGTTAAAAATTCGACATTTTAACTTCCATTCGAAAATCTGGTTAGGCTCGATCCTACCACCTCTAGTTAAAGTGACAGTTTATTGACATTAACCATTAGTTAAGGATTAAACTGAAGGTTACAAGCAATGCAAAGAATAGTGTAACGTAGAACGCCCGCCGTCGCCGCCGTTGTCGCCACGCCGTCGCTGCAGCAATGAGAGAGTGTCTATTTATAGCGATGACGCAATCGCGCTAGCAGCCGGGCTACGTAAACAAACCAGTCGCAACGTGTTTAATTACTTCCGGTCGCCTGAACCTTTTGTGTTCATTGTTATTATGCGATCGAACATTCTAGGGCTTTTCTAGAAAGTAATGGCAGTTGTATATAAGGGACGTAGCTATGCTCGAGAGACACAGTCAGTTACATACAGAGTCATGGAGATATTGACATGGAGTGTTAGAGAGTAAAGTGTCAGGAGAAGCACAGCAGTATCGTAGTGAGCGTATGCAGTGTAGGTACTCGGGAAGTTACTGATATATTGGGATAGCTGTGAATGTGAATACACGGTAGTGTTGACGAGTATTGGGAAGCTATAGTGTACAAGGACAGTAACGGCAAGTCTGAAAGTTACTAGTATACCGGGATAGTTGTTAAAAAGAATACTCGGTAGTGTTGAAAAAAAAATCATCGTGTCTAATCCCTTACATTAAAGGCGCATTCACAAATGAAAATTAGGTTTAAGGTTTTTGTTTAGGTTTAAGTAAGTCATTTATAAATGTAAGTTTAAATTACCTGAAAATTAGTTTTGATATGTACAGACATCTATGTAAATGCTTCAAAAACAAGATTAAAATATTGGTAGAGCAGTACTCAACAAGACACCTGTGCGCCGTGAAACTATCATTCGCTTGGCATTATTGGTTATATTTCAGCAATTAAGTTATGACAGCCTCCATGTTCTTCTTGCATTTGTGTAAAAAGCCGAATCCACCAAGTGGATACTAAATAAAGATGGGTGTATATGTATATCTGTATCATTTCAGACTCGTTCTCATTGGTGAAGTTTGTGACGTCAAACTAAATCATAAACCTAAAGTTTGGACCTTGTAATGTTTAGCTTTATGATTTGGATTTAGAGACCCTAAATTATGAAGTGTGAATGGAGTCATTACATAATAGGCAACCAAAGTCTTTAAATCTAAAGTATAAACCATAAATCTAAACCTAATTTTCATTTGTGAATGCACCTTAAATCGGACACCAAACAATTTTTTTTATTCCAAGATAGTTAGGGTGAAAATCATAGATGGAATAACCTGAGGAGTAATGTTTGCACGTTTACATTGTGACTGGAGTATCTTGGCGCATTCCGTGGCCGTAGTGTGTATTCTGTATTGTCTCTTCTTGTTTGGATTATTTTCTCCGGGCCCGGGTGTCATGCTGTCTTGACGAATGTGTATTCGTTGGTAGACAGGCCGTGCTTTGTGCATTGAGCTTTTCATTCTGCGAGTGTCTGGTTTATATCGCCAATGATTCATACAATATACGAGTACGGGTACGAGCGTGGGAGATACGGGAGCGAGTACACCCACCATACTCATAGATAATATATTACACTCTAGGCTAGAAGTTATCAGCTAACAGCCGACAACCGACGTTTCAAGGGCAGAAAGACACAATAAATATATACATCATCGTGGATTTTACCCAATACTACAAAAGCTAGCAGATACTTTATTCAGATTTCGGTACTTGATTGATTTTGTGCATTTGGAAGTTAAGATGTATAATACTACTATAAATCGTACCCTGGTTATAACTCTCAAAACCCAAATACACCCATTTTGCTCAAAAGGGTTACAATTTCTGTGATAGAACGCTTCCGTCACAAGAATAAAAAATCTGGTGTGGCCAACACAATACCTCCAGCCATGTACCGCCCGAGTCACAAAAAAGATTAAGCTAATCTTTATTTTCGAGACACCATGAGGTCTCGTAGCCGCGTGCCTGAGTGTCAGGTCGCGAGTCTGGGGAACCGGGTTCAATCCCGACCAACGCCAAATATTTCCAATTTTAAATGGCACAAAACTGACCCGTGGTGCACTCTCCACCCTAGCAATGAGTGCCCATGAGGTGACGCCTGGTAAGCGCCCGCACGGTGCAAATATTTTATCATTACCGATATCTGCGTACAAAGCAGATTGGCATACCTAGTAATGGGTAATAAGCCGTGATGATATACTTATTTATTTATTTATTTATTTTCTTATTTTTGGATTAGCGAATTTTAGTCTAATTTTGGCAGTTTATTTCTTAAAATATAGTCTAATCTAATCCAAGTAACTACATTTTTGATAATAAATGAAGATTGAATTTTAAATAACTGGATAAAATAGAATTCACTAATTCAAAAATGAGAATTAGCTTTTTGGCGAATCGTTAATTTTTATTAATCTAAATACATACCTACATATTTACATATGCTGGAAACTGTATTGATTTCCTTTCCTATTGTTCTATTTACATTTTTCTTTTTAAAACGTTACTATTATTTATTTGAAATGATTAGTTCTTTGACAGTGACATTTATCTGTCAGTTACATACATTTGAATAACTGCCAAGGAGTATTGTTTGTTTAAATCGTAGGCTCCGGGATTTAAATTATAGATAATTTTATAAATTTATCCATATAATATATAGAAAAAGTATTAATGCAAATCTGTAGAAAATTGAATAATCTTTAATTTTTATAATAACATTAATGTCGAAAAAATAGCATCTAAAGGTATTTTTCGAAGAAAAAATATTTTGAGCTTCTAGTAAAGTGCCATCCGGTTATCCGATTTACACCAAAATCTTATGGGCTCTTTCCATTACAGAAAAAGTTCAAAATACAAGGTTTCAAAATTTTCTGAATTAAAGTATTTGAGTTAGAGTGGAGGATCCACACACACATACACAGACATCATCGTGAAAATGTTAAAATTGGATTCTAGGGACCTTAAAACGTGGTCATTTACCAAAATCTCGATATGCGATTTTTAGCACGATCCCTATACCTCCCTTACCAAGGGTAGCGGGAGGTAAAAATAAGAAATACAGAATGTTATGTAAGTAATGTGCCATAGTTGATAGTATGATACAGAGATTTGAATGAAGTTATAATCTGAAATAAAATCTGCACAATCTGTCATATTGTAAAAGTTATAGGACAGCAAAGTCGACCAATTACAATCCAGCTTCTAATCAAGTTAAAATTTAAAAATCAAGTTGTTCCAAAAAAAAATATTTGTTGGTTGTTGTCATAAATGACGTTGAATTTGCAATAATTAATATTTAAAAATGCCGTTTATTTTCACTAATCACGAATACACCGAAATGCATTTGGTTTACGGAGAAGTGCGCCAAAACAGTCGCCATTATTAAAAAGTGTCTTATTCATGTTCCGCGTCTGACTTCAAACCTTTAAAAATGACAAGTGTTGTTGTTTTCGCTTACACTACTGTGATATTTAAATAATTCTTTATTCAAATAAATAATTGTTATTGGTCCATCTTGAAGTGCTTTTGCAATTGCAACAAACACATTAGAAAAGAATTTATTGCAGATTACGATGCATTGCAACCTTGTTTATTAAGTGGTGACGTATAGCACGTTACTTACATAATACCCTGTATATGTATAATATTTATATTAATAGAGCTGCCACCAGGTTATTTATTGGTAAATAACCAAAAGCAAATTTGGATAATATTAATCCAAAAGGATGACCAAAAGTAAATTAATTAAAATTTGAAACATTAAAATTTATAATTTCCTACGTTCGGAGGGCTAGGCGTAATAATCAATGGCAATTCTTACAATAAAATTATTAAAACAAACACAAAAATATAATTAGTTTTACAATAGAATTATACAAAAAATGATAACTGAAGTTACAAAGTTGAATTGAAAACACTTGAATAAAAGAAGCAGAACGGGCAAAAGTTACATTTATAATGGGGTCCTGCACCATAATACAAAATAATAACATGTACACTTTATACTTTATTACTCAATAAATAGCGATTAAGATGAAAAAACAATTTTTTAATCGTTACTTTGCGTTACTATAACTAACACAACTAATAAGTTACATTCTGTAACCCAGCGGGCGGGCGTCGCCCCAAAACTAAAACACTACATGTTCAAAAACAAAACACGTCTGCCCGACGCGACGAACCCCATGGCTCTCTAAACTCGACTCTTACAGATTAACTCTCACGAGTATCTAATCCGACTATCTTTAAAAACAAAACGCTATCTTCAGGACAGGATGATCTTAGGGGTACGGGGTGCATAGGCTAGGGCAGTCCAAAGTCACGCACGAATACATAATAATTTCCAGACTTAATTATCAACAAATAAATGTCGTGACTATCATAATACGAAAAGAATTTCTAAATTGAATTTTGACGTTTATAACTTAAACAGATAAACAGAGTTAAAAGAAGAAGAGTTTATAAAAAGTTATTTATCTGTTATTGCGCTTACCCTCGTCTTATTACACTATCTAAATTTCTGATCTGATATAGAAGTATAAGCTCTTAAACTGCATTTTCTCGAAAGTTTAATTTTTGCACATACAACATTTGTGCACTACACTAGTGATATTTAGACGAAGAAATTTTGTGGTCGAAGATTGGTTTAGAGCGATTTTTCAATATTTTGTGATACTTGTTAACCAATCAGTCGACTTTGTGACTATTTGCCGAGCGCGTTTCGAACTGATATGAGATCAAACGAAATAATTTTACATACAAATTTAAAATTTGCAATTAAATTCAGAATTGGAAACAGCACGAGGTCGAAGCGCCGCGGCGCCGCAAATCTCTTTTCCAGTGTAAGAAATTTATTCTTACGTCTTGATTAAAGTAAGTAACGCTAACGTGCTCTTAGTTAGTCCACAGTTGGTTAATAATATATTTCCCCAGATCAAAGAAAACACTGAACACAAAACTATATGTGAAGCTTAAAAGGAAAAATGAGTTTTTAATTAAATTTCAACATATTCATGGAAAACGACGGTAAAAAACTGAAAGTTTTAATTAAATACGAAGTAGAAGTTGCTGGGAAAATGCTCAATGCAAAACGAACATCGTATCCCCAACTCCAACTCCCGACTCGAGTATATATGTGTCAAACACGAAACACGCTTGTTGTTATATTTTAATCAACTCCAATGCGCAAAATAAACCAAAAACTAGCTGCTTTAATGTCTCAAAGACGCATTCCCTACTTTGTTGTTCTCAGTATAGTGTATTTCAAGATACACTACCATCAAAAGGAACAAAGCAAATTGACATTTTTGTCTCCGATTATTATAAGATCATGGGATCTCATAGCTGTATGCCTGAGTGTCTGGTCGCGAATCTAGGCAAAAAGTGACTCCTCTGGTGCACTTATCATTTACCGATATCTGTTTATAAAAGCAGATTTGCACACCCAGCAATGGGTAATATGTCATGGTGGTACGAGCCCAAAAAACAAATTATAAAATCTACACAAATGGTTAGACCGGTATTTTAAGGGAAATCTTAAAAATTGATAATAGATGGAGTCTAAGGTTAAATTTAATTAAAACTATTATGATTACCCCTTAACCTTAAAGTTAATTTTAACAAAAACTATATACGTATTTCGAGAACTAAGTTCTCATCATCAGTAGTACAATAAGTGAAAGTTAGAGTAGTCAAGATTACTCAACATGTCAACCATGCCAAAAGTCTTAACAACTCTGGTTGTTAAGACCTCTGACATGGTTGACATGTTGAGTAATCTTGACTACGCTGTTTAACTTTCACTTATTGTACTACTGTTGATGAGAACTTAGTTCTCGAAATACGTATATAGTTTTTGTTAAAATTAATTTTAAGGTTAAAGGGTAATCATAATAGTTTTAGTTAAGGGACATCTTCTAGTTCAGATTTAGCTTTCACAGAGACTCTTTACTTTTGGCACAATGAAAAGCAACTTCTTAAAAATTCAGTGCATACAATAAAATATACCTTGCAAACATATGGGACAATACTCACTGAAAAATATGCAGGATTTAGGCATACAATGCTTAATAGAATTAAAGCTGGTATTACTAATAAAGGCAATGTAACCCAATATTAAATAGCGGAATACTTTAACAGCATATTCAGTTTTTGTAAGTTTAAAAGCTATATTTTAAACTAGTCGATAGAAAGTTGTAGAAATTTCTCATCATTTGCGCAGGTTTTATAATTCATTTGTTGAAAATGCATTCACAAATGAAAATAAGGTTTATGGTTTTTGTTTATATTTAAGTAAGTCATTCATAAGAAATATTCGTTTTCCGGGAATGGACTGTGTCATATTTTGAGTCAGAGGTCAACGTTTCGCCCGCAGTCGTATGGGGCATCTTCAGGAGCAAGAGAGATAGTACTGTCTTAAACAAGGTTACCCGACGTGTCAACCACGCTAGAGGCCGAGTTTAAGCAACAAGAGGGGGAGACTCAGTTTACAAGGTTACCCGACGTGTAAACCACGCTATAGGCCAAATAAACCAAGTGACGAAAGGAAGGCCGAGAAGACAGTTATATACTAATCTAAAGATACGGTAGATGAGCAAAGCTAATGAGGACCAATGGGAATCGAGTTCGTAATGGTAGATTGGGCGTGTTGTGTTCCGAGAATCACCGGTTTCCACATGTGGCTCAAGAAATAGCCATCATCCCGATTGATGTTATTAGGATGTTTCCATATTTCTAAAGTTTCCCTGTATTTACGTCTGTAAAACTCAGGGACAGGAGCTAAAATGCGGGAATTTTCAAATAAGATGTTATGTCCTGTGTTTTGTTGGTGTTCTGCGACCGCAGATGTTAATACCATACCATTACACAGACAGCGTTTGTGTTCTGACAATCTAGTGTGAACACTCCTTCCTGTTTCACCTGTGTATACTGTGCCGCAAGAACAAGGAATACTATAAACACCGGGTGACGACAAGGGTTCGCGTTTATCTTTAGTTTGGGGGAGTATTTCTGAGATTTTTTGTGGAGGTTTAAAAAAGACCTTAATATTGTTTTTATTAAGAATTCTACCTATTTTATCCAAGAATCCCTTAATGTAAGGGATAGATGCAAGTGTTTCGAACGAGGTATCCACGGGTTTTTTGGGTAAAGGGTTTAATTGTCTATGAATTACATTATTGATTAATTTTACGTCATAGTTGTTCCGGATTAAACTATGTCTGATGTGGTCAAGCTCCTGCTGTAGGATATCAGGTTCAGAGATTTTGATGGCACGGTGTACGAGAGCGTTGACTGCTGAGAGTTTCTGCGAGGGATGGTGGTGAGAATTAAAATTGAGATACCTATCAGTGTGGGTGGGTTTTCTATAAACAGCCTGTCCTAACTGTCCGTTTGGGTTTACGATTAACCAAAACATCAAGGAAGGGGAGAGTTCTGTTATTTTTCTACCTCCATGGTGAATTGAATATCCGGGTGTATGCTGTTTAATTGTTCGTGGAACAAAGTGAGTTTTTCCGAACCATGTGGCCAAATGACAAACGTGTCATCTACATAGCGAAAGTCATTCATAAATGCAAGTTTGATTTAACTCTATTTTAGTTTTGATTGTACTGACATCTATGCAAATGCTTCAAAAACTAGATTAAAATATCGGCAGAGCAATACTTAATAGATACCCATGCGCCTTGAAACTGTCATTCGCTTGGCATTATTGGTTATATTTCAGCAATTAAATGTTGACAGTTCTATTTTCTTGTCGCATTTGTTTAAAAAGCTGATTCCACCAAATGAATACTAAATAAAGATGGGTGTATATATCTATATCGTTTCAGACTCGTTCTCATTGGTGAAGTTTGTGACGTCAAATCTAAAGTATGAACCATAAATCTAAACCTAATTTTCATTTGTAAATGTACCTTAAAAGATGCACTTATTTTCACAAAATTGATAGAAAAATGTAAATGATATACATATTAATCTTAGAAAATAAACTATGTATACTCGAATACATATTAGCAGTAATGTATGTAAGTGACGAAGGTGAAAATTCCGTATATATGTTCACTTATTTGATTATAGCATCATGGACATTTTTCCACGATTACAAGTTTGCATTGTTTGTCTTCACACATACATAAACAATGCTGTCGCGTACGGTACCCCAAGTATATTCCGTCATTACCGAATTATCAAATGCCGAAATACAATAGATTTTCTTTTAGTTTGATTCACCAAGCCAAGTAGCTTGGCTTGAAATAAAAAGCTTAGCTTGCCTTGAAAATTCAAGATTATAAAATTTGAAGCCTGGCTTGGCTTGGGCTGAACTCTCAAGCTCCAAAAAATTGAGACGGCTTGATGTTCAAGGTTTTTTCAAGTTCTTAAGTCTTCCAAGTTTTGTAAATGCATAAAAGTATGGTTGTTTCGGACTGTTTGTCAACAATAAAAAGCTACTTGATAGTCGAAGGCATGGCTTATAATTTTAAAAAAAACCTCAACAGGATTAAATCCCAATTACAAAATGGGTTCACTTATACAAAAATCCATCCTTTAGTGGGATTCGAACCCACAGCGCCTAACGAACGCATAACCAGGAACCGTTGCTCTAACCATTGAGCCATTGGAGTCGACTAAGCTTATAAAAATGTTGGCTTGGGCTTGATGAAACTAAAATTTGGCTTGATATATCAAGCTACTTTAACCGTGGGACTGGTTTGATTTTTCAAACTTTCTCAAGTCAAGTCAAGCCAAGCTTTCAAGCTTAAAATTAAACCAAATTGCCATTTTTGTAAGAGGGTCATGCTAAAATTATTGAGAATAAAGGTGCATTCACAAATGAAAATTAGGTTTATGGTTTTTGTTTAGGTTTAAGTAAGTCATTCATAAATGTAAATTTAAATTACCCAAAAATTAGTTTTGATATGTACAAACATCTGTGTAAATGCTTCAAAAACAAAATTAAAATATCGGTAGAGCAGTACTCAACAAGACACCTGTGCGCCGTGAAACTATTATTCGCTTGGCATTATTGGTTATATTTCAGCAATTAAATTATGACAGTTTCCATGTTCTTCTCGCATTTGTTTAAAAAACCAAATCCACCGAGTGGATACTAAATAAAGATGGGTGTATATATCTATATCATGTCAGACTCGTTCTCATTGGTGAAGTTTGTGACGTCAAACTAAATTTTGGACCTTGCAATGTTTAGCTTTATGATTTGGATTTAGAGACCCTAAATTCTGAAGTGTGAATGGAGTCTACATAATATGCGGCCAAAGCCTTTAAATCTAAAATATAAACCATAAATCTAAACCTAATTTTCATTTGTGAATGCACCTGAAGACACATAGTTTGTATTTCAACAATAATATAATGTATCATTCTTTCCTTTCAATTTTTAAAAGCTCCCAACTCATCTTCTTTTAGAATGCTTTGAAAATGATTTATGGGAAACTTAAACACTATCAAAGCTGTGAAATTAATTTCTGGTGACTTAAAAACTGTCAAACTAATTACTAGGGGTCTACGAAAATAAAGTGCATTAATTCTCGGTCTATAAAATGTCAATAGGCGGCATCTCTATTCTTGGTTTAATAATAGATTGACTATTTCGCTATTTGTGAGCAAATTGGTTGTGTGCGTCATATCGGAATATCTTTGGCAATCGTTTAAGCCTATCCGAGTATGTGAGAATGCGGTGTGCATTCAAATGACACCAACAGCCAACACACATCCAACCGTAACGTATACAACCAGATATTGAAAACTTCCTCGACTCTCTCAATGATTCTAACCTAACAATAGATTTACCAACGTACTCGTAACGTACACACGTCACAAAGATGGAGATCTTCAAATTAGATATGAATATTTCAGTCCCTTGATTTATAGTGCCACATTGGAAAGAATACGTTGTTGATTAGTTAGAATTCTCTTTAATATTTAATGAGTTGGATGGATTCATAAACCATCCACTAAATTTTTATCGTTTCGCTTTTCGTTTCGGTCCAATTAAAAAAAAATATCAAGTCGGTTACTGTTTTCGTTCTGGCAAAAATAACGGTTTTTCCAGTGTTCGGTTCAGTTCCAAGTGATTATTACTGGAATCAAACCAATTTCTGTTTCGCCGCAAATGAAGAAACAACAACAACTAAAGTGGAGACTAGACAGTGCCGAACCGAATTAAACCAATAATTTTTTAAGTTCAGCTCCGGTTTTTGTTCCGCCAAAAATAACGTGTTTTCCAGTATCCGGTTTTCGGCTCAGTTTCGGTTTGAAGCTCTGCTAAATAATAAAGTGAAAATAAAGGTGTCCCAATAAGATCAAATAAATCTTTGTGTATATCTTAATTTCTTCGTCAATTAAGAGAATCTGATATATTTAATTGATTTATTTCCGTGTTAGTTGGAAACAATATAATCCTATCTATATTATCTCGCTGTCTATTAAGGCGATTATTGTTTACTGGAAAAAGCCAACACGACAAACAAAAACACTACAAGTCATACAGCAACTTCAATTAATGGCAAACAAATATAGCCTTAATTAACCATTATAACTTTTACAACAAGGGAGCGCTGGAGCAAAAACTACTGCAGAAAAGTCAAAACATATCTTACAATTATCTCTACGCGTTGTTTCACTAACTAATATAAAGATATAGTTACTAGAACTGAGAGAATTTAACTATACAGGGTGTTCATTTTAAGTCGTACACTATTGCTATCTCGAGAAGTATAAGAACTACGAGGTCGGTTAAAGTAGCAAACAATTTTTATTTTACTAGGCTGTTATAATAAGAACCAATTTGTTTATTTGCTTACTCGATTCAGATCTCTGTTGTATTCAACGGTATCTTTACATGATACCCTAATAATAAAATATTTGAGAAAAATGCACATGAAAATTATGCTGATTTAATTTAAACCTAATAAAAAATAGGTTGGCATTTAAAATAAGAAAGTTGCACACCGTATTTTATGAACCACTGGTCTAAAAAAATCTTGTTTCGCTCATTAAAGTAGTCTTATAAAATAGAAATTGTATGTTAATTTAACCAACTTCGTATCTCTTATAGTTCTTGAAATAGCAATAGTGTCCAACTTAAATTGTACAGGGTGTCTCATTTTTTTAAGGTATCTCGGGTAATATTAATGATACAGCAAAACCATTTACACATTGCAGGGTCAACTTTTCGAGAAAAGTTTAATAGTCACCACAGGAATTTTCGATCTTCTTTTGTTTCTGAGCTACAGGCAAAACCTAGTTTTTCGCTCATTTTGAAAATATATCATATCTTATTTATTATGATAGTTAGAGAACAAACGTTTTTACAAAAAAATTACCGTTTTTTAAATAGAATAAATATGGCGTAATTAAATTTTTGGAAAACTTAATAATTCTCGAGATATAACACTAATTTATGATTTTTTAAATGGGAACCTATGTTAAAATAGTCTCACCTTTTTGCTTATATTATAAGCTTTTCAATGATGTTATAACAAGTCTACATTATTTTGTTTTAAACATTAATAAAAGACGAATTATTAATTTATTGAGGTAAAAATATTGGAAATTATTAAGAAACAAATGAAAAAATTTATTACAAATCATCATTTGTTTATTTTGATTCAATATCTATTAATTATGTTCTCAAAATTATTCTTAACCAATTATTTGCGGGATAGTTAAATTACTAGTTATCGACATTACAGTTGGCTTTGAAACAATCCGAAAAAAATGGTTTTATATGCTTTTGAAGTAAATAAATTGAAAAAAATAATAAAACTGAAACAAATACTATTAGAAATATGCAAATTATGATCTGTAATAGATTTGTTTCTTAATAATTTTAAATTTTTTCAACTCAATTAATTAACAAGTATTTCTTATACAAGTTTAAAACAAAAGAAGGTAGACTTGTTATATATCATTCAAAAGCTTGTAAAATAAGCAAAAAAACAAGACTATTTTCAACATTGTTTCCCATTTAAAAAATCATAATTTTGTGTTATATCTCGAGAATCATTAAGTTTTCAAAAAATCGAATTACGCCATTTTATTCTAAATAAAAAACGGTAAATTTTTTGTAAAAACATTTTTTCTCTAACTATTATAATAAATAAGATATGAGATATTTTCAAAATGAGCAAAAAACGAGTTTTTGCCTGTAGCTCAGAAACAAAAGTAGATCGAAAATTCCTGTGGTGACTATTAAACATTTCTAGAAAAGTTGACCCTAGAATGTGCAAACGGTTTTGCTCTATCGTTAATATTACCCGAGATACCTGAAAAAAACATCGAAAATGAGACACCTGTACACTCAGTGTACGACGATGACATGGAAATATTTCATAGTTTTTAATGTTAACACATTTTATGTAGTAAATTAAAACTCGAACTAAGATATTAAAAATAATTTTACTCGGTAACGTGTTTATGTTATGTTTCTAGGCGGTTACCCATCCATGTACTAACTAGACTAACTCTTGCTTGACAATATAGCGTGACAATTTATGATGACAAGGCCATAGGTGACTGATTTTGTTTGTTGCATAAAAAGATGAAAAAAAAGTGAAACAAATTAGAATAGTGAGAAATAGCCTTGGTGTTTTATATTGTCGATGTCACGATTAAAGACATTTGAATGGAAAGGGAAAAATATATGAAGATCTTAACAAACGTCACTCCAAATTGATGTATAGAGGCAAATATGTTTTTGTCCTTCAAAAAGAATATCGATCAGAGAAAAATTCAGATAAAAATGAATAATTGAAGTGTGTAAATTCAAAAGAGCATTTCAGAAATTTAAGCGTATTCTTTTATAACTTATTTCCATTATAATATTTAATTCTATACAACTTTGCACTGTACAGGGTGTCTAATTTTCGATGTTTTTTTAAGGTATCTCGGATAATATTAATGATAGAGTGAAACCGTTTGCACATTGCAGGGTCAACTTTTCGAGAAAAGTTTAATAGTCACCACAGGAATTTTCGATCTTCTTTTGTTTCTGAGCTACAGGCAAAAACTCGTTTTTCGCTCATTTTGAAAATATATCATATCTTATTTATTATGATAGTTAGAGAAAAAATGTTTTTACAAAAATTTTACCGTTTTTTAAATAGAATAAAATGGCGTAATTAGATTTTTTGAAAACTTAATAATTCTCGAGATATAATACAAACTTATGATTTTTTAAATAGGAACCTATATTGAAAATAGTCTCCTCTTTTTGCTTATTTAAGCTTTTCAATGGTATATGACAAGTCTATATTCTTTTGTTTTAAACATTAATAAAAGACGAATTATTAATTTATTGAGGTGAAAATATTGGAAATTATCAAGAAACAAATGAAAAAATTTATTACAAATCATCATTTGTTTATTTTGATTCAATATCTATTAATTTTGTTCTCAAAATTATTCTTAACCAATTATTTTCGGGTTAGTTAAATTACTATTTATCGACGTTACAGTTGGCTTTGTCACAATCCGATCAAAATGGTTTAATATGCTTTTCAAGTAAATAAATTGAAAAAATTGAGTAAAACTGAAACAAATACTATTAGAAATATGCAAATGATGATCTGTAAGAGATTTTTTCATTTATTTCTTAATAATTTCCATTATTTTCACCCCAATAAATTAATAATTCGTCTTTTACTAATGTTTAAAACAAAAAAATGTAGACTTGTTATATATCATTAAAAAGCTTATAAATTAAGCAAAAAGACAAGACTATTTTCAACATAGGTTCCCATTTAAAAAATCATAAGTTTGTGTTATATCTTGAGAATCATTAAGTTTTCAATAAATTTAATTACGCCATTTTATTCTATCTAAAAAACGGTATAAATTTTGTAAAAACAATTTTTCTTCAACTATCATAATAAATAAGATATGATATATTTTCAAAATGAGCGAAAAACGAGTTTTTACCTTTAGCTCAGAAACAAAAGAAGATCGAAAATTCCTGTGGTGACTATTAAACTTTTCTCAAAAAGTTGACCCTGTAATGTGTAAACGGTTGTGATCTATCGTTAATATTACCCGAGATACCTTAAAAAACATCGAAAATGAGACAAACTGTACAGTTTTAACTGTAAAATGAACAGGAAAGCAGTAAATTGCATAAAACTAATTTACTATGTTAAATCCCTATGTTCACCCCTAACCATCACCATCCGATATATCAAACTGTTTTACTGGGTCTCGTGGCCGAGTTCAGACTCAAACCAAAATTATTTCGTATTTTAAATGGCACAAAAGTAATCCCTGTGGTGCACTCACCACGCCAGCAATGAGTGCGCGTGAGATGATTCCTGGAATATGTTAACATCATTACTGATATTTGCGTACAAAGCAGACTAGCTCATCCAGCAATGCGTAATATACCGTGATATATACACTTCATATTTTATTTTACATTATTGTAACATTCAAAACCGTGAACGATTCAATGGGGACTTATAAATTTGACGTCACTCACGGCGGATCGGCGGCGAACCTCCCTCCACATGTTTTAGAAAAGGACAACAAATTTTTGGAAACAGCGAGGTGATATACCATGGCCGAGTCAATCACATGCTCTCCCCTTCAGCACTTCGAAGAAAGAAATTTGTTTGTTATTTAGCCAGCAAAGATTGGTTATGTTATTTTGTGTAGTGATCCTTAAATTTGAAATATCACTAAAATACCAAGTTCACAAATAAATAATGAGTTTAACACAAGAGGATGTACCGGGGGCACGATTTGTGGTTTAAAACATTGAAAACCATTCCACCTGATGGTTAGAATACCGGAGTTTGAAGAAAAGTGGAAATAAATATAAATTAATTGAAAGGTATGCACTGAGTAGATCATATACTTAAATAATTATATAAAAACGCAATCGCGCTAGCTATAGCGGTGACGTAATCGCGCTAGTAGCCGGGCGACGTAAGCAAACAAGCCGCGACGTGTTTAATTACTTCCGGTTGCCTGAACCTTTTGTGTTCATTGTTATTATGCGATCGAACATTCTAGAGCTCTCTGGAAGTTAATGGCAGCTGTATAAAAGGGACGCAGCTATGCTCGGGAGTTAGTTTGTTACATGGAGAGGCATACAGAGATATTCACATAGAGTGTTAGTGAAGCACAGCAGTATCGTGGTGAGCGTATGCAGTATAGTGTCGAGTGGAGGACTCGGGAAGTTACTGGTTAACTGGGATAGCTGTGAAAGAGAATACTCGGTAGTGTTGACGAGTATTGGGAAGCTAGGTATACAAGGACAGTAACAGCGAGTTGGAGTGGATACTCGGCATTGGTGTTGAAGAATTGTGGCATACGGATAGTTGGTGATACTGAGGCTGTGGAAGAAGAAAGTTAGTTACATAAATAGACAGACAGTGAGATGAAAGGTGTGACTTCTGTCCGAGCAGTTGAATATACAGACACTGTTAAGTCAGTTGAGTATATTGGATCTGCGGAGGTCGATAGGCGGACAGTTGAACGTGATATAAGTATATAGTGATATAAATATAGTGATCTAAATATCGCGTAAACAGTCTACAAGAGTCTGCAACAGACCGGCAGTCTAAGATTGGAACGCGTAGTGAAATAAATAATTAGTAATATCGTGGAAATAAATAGTAGTATTAATTAATTAAATAAATAAATAGTGTTATTGTTATCTAGTTAATTGTAATTTTAGTCTTAATTAGTTTTTTTAATAATTGTTCAATATTAGTAATCGTCATTATTTAATACCTTTTTAATATTTAGTTATAGTAATAAACTTTTATTGTAATTAATAATAATTGTCTAATATTTACACTTCACCCAAATAAATAAAAACGTTACATTATTAAATCCTTTTTTACTCACTAGATAGCGTCCGAAAAGTATAAAATTGTATAAGTCTCTAGTCAATAAAAGATTTTGTGAAAAATTCATGGACTTCACCAAGATTTTCTTAAAAATCTTTCTTCGTTGTCTTTATACAGGGTGAGTCAAGAATTTAAGTGCCAAACTTTGCTTCTCATATCCTTTTGCATTTAAATGCTTCATTTGCGTCGTAAAATGAAAGTACAGTCTAGTTTCTGTTAAATTAACAAAAAAAAAATTAAATTTTTGCAAAGTTTCTCTTTTACATAATTCGTATATTATTATTAGATAATATTCAATAAAAATCCTCTAGCTATCTTCTATCTTTATGCATGTGTTGTTATATAATAATATTAAATTACACAACATTCAATAATTTCATAGTTAATTAGGCACACAATTAGAAATTAGTGCAAAGAGAAAATATTGAAAACTGTAGCAAATAGCCATTATGTCATTACGTAGCAATTTGAATTTTTACATAAACCTGTCAATTGACAATGATGATACTGCAATTACGTTAATCACCCAAGAAAGTATGAATATTGTAATGTAATACCGTCATATATTTAACTTTATACTACACAGTATACACGCATACTATTAAGTAGTACATCGCATCAATCCACTTCGGATAATTAAATTGTATGTTTGAAAATTAAATTCTAAACATGAAACCTGATATGAAGCCTACAGCCTGAAATTATATTAATAATTCAGGCATTTCCAGGAAGTTGAAAAAATATCAAAAATACAATTTGTTGAGATTTTCTCTCTGATAAAATTACGAAAAATATAACGCCTTCTACATTTTCTGCACAATATTTGAGTTTTATATACTTATATAAAAGTGGCTCAATATGAACACTGGATTTTTAAATAAAACAAGTCTTTTTAGTTAATTGGTAATTTTTATTAAATATTACCTAAAATACCGGGATGTCTACTTTTTCCCCGAACATAGGAAATTCAATGTTAAAATTTTGATTTGGCGATATCTCTTTACCTATTAATTTTAGAAAAAAAGTGTAATAACGAAAAATGCAGTGATGAGTACCAACTTTGTTGTTCAATTGTTTCTTATGTACGAGTTAACAGTAAAAGAAAATACACGAATTAAGGCAATTATCATAGTGCCATGAAAAACAAGACAATAATTTATGTTTGTTGTTTCTGACATATCTGACAGATTTGACATTTCTTTTGATTTTATTATTATTAGAATAATAGGAAGACAAAAAATCACAAATTGAAATAATAATTACATCATATGAAATGTCAGATATGTCAGAAACACCAAATATAAATTATTGTTTTATTTTTCATGGCACTCTGATAATTGCCTTAAACCGAGTATTTTCTTTTGCTTCTAACTGGTACATAAGACACAAATGAGCAACAAACTTGCTGCTCATCGATGCACATTTTCATTCTCAATATTTTTCTTCATTACATTTTTTTCTAAAATTAAAAGGTAAAGAGATATCGCCAAATTAAAATTTTAACATTGAATTTCCTATGTATATACCGTGTGCCCCAAGCATACCTTGACATAGGCGTTTAACATGGGAAAGAAGTTTTTTTTGTAAATTAAACGTGTCCGGCAGACATTTAAGCCATACTATTGAACATGATAATAGTACATTACCTGGTGTACGTTATTTAATATTAATTACTTTATTATCATTGCATAAATCAGAGAAAATTATAAATATCTGTCAATAAATATTTGTTTCCATATTTTATTACTTAATATCAAGAGATTTTCAGTTGTCATTGTAGCTGAATGGTTAGCACAGTGCCTGTGGAATGAAAGATTTTTTTTTTTTTATTTATGAATCAATTACGAATTATATTAAAGATATTACAATTAATATGGATGAATTACTTAAATAATTACAAATAACTTTCTACCATGATATAACACTAATTTAAATGGAAGTAGTAATTATGACACAAAAGCAAAAATTTAAACTATAACACTTTTTTTATAAATACAGTAAAACACAAAACATACACATATTCATTTTATCTCTGCCGGACACTTTTATTTACAAAAAATTGTTGATGAAGTTGTCGATGTATTGCCTCACCTCCGATTTGGATGAAACTTTGTCAAAATATTCTTCTCATCAAGACAAACACTGGAAAAATAATAATAAGTGGAAGTCAAAGTCGGTTGACCTTCAAAACACAATTTGTTTATAATTAAATATTTAATCCATTTGACGCACACCTGAAAAATTATTATATAGGTTAGGTTAGGTTTATTACGAATTTAAAAAAGCAAGCTAACAAAACTGACTAAACTAACTCCCATACGGGCGAAATCCGTTTACGTGCAACTTGGTTTGTATGAAAATTTGTTGAAATTCGTCTTGTCACTATTTTTCCTATATTTTTTATTCGAAGTCAACCGACTTTGACCCCCACTTATTATTATTTTCCTATGTTTGTCTTGATGAGAAGAATATTTTGACAAAGTTTTATCCAAATCGGAGGTGAGGCAGTACATCGACAACTTTACCAAACTGTTTTCCCATGTTAAACGCCTATGTCAAGCTTTGCCTGAGACACACAGTATACCGGGTGTAATACGAAAAGCGAGCCATAGGCGTTTAACTTGTATGTATATATGTATGTATGTACGTATATTGTTTCGGGAAGCAACCCTTACAGATTATATCCCTAGGGCGGTCTGACACACACAAGATCTATTAATTTTTCTTTACAATTATCACGAATTTCTTCCTGTCATGTGTGTTGCCCACCCGGAGCAAGCCCTTGTTACAACCACCAGTTGGTGCCCAATAACTTAGTGATTGCCAAGTTAATTGTATTCCAACTTGGAAAGGTAACGCGAGTAGATACCGATCAAGACCAGTCGAGAAAAATTCGACCTGGGCCGGATTCGAACCCACGAACTCTGAGTCCAAAGACTAGAACTCTGTCACTGTTAGTGATGCACGCGAGACGAGACGAGACGAGAAATATAAAATATCGATCTCGTCTCGTTTTCGGACCTGTAATCTCGATCTCGCTCTCGTTCTCGCACATTTTTTTTTTGGGTCTCGTCTCGTTCTCGCACGAGAGTCTCGCGAGAGTCTCGCTATAAAAATAAGCGCTTGCGCACTACGTATTTACGTAACTGTTTAACTACAAGAAACAAGTTCGCACCAATCGCACCCTCTTCTGTGTATGTTCAGTTGCATAACTATGATAGAGACGAAACACTAAATTCTGATTATCAAATTATTTCAATACGAACATGATGTTTATTCATTTACCGTTACCAGAAAATGTGATAAGTTAGTAAATAATTTAATTTACCTCTGAAATATTCAATTTATCACCAAATTATGATCTCTAAACTATTTCAATACGCGAACATCTGTTAATACATTCTGTCATCAGTACAACAAATTAAACATTAAAAAATTATATTTTGTATCTAAAAGTACCTACACTTTATCATTAAATATATGCTACTATTTAAGTAAGATTTAGTCATAAAAAACGCTACACTGGTAACCCGCCGGCAACCAATCACTTCGCTTCTCTTCGTGTTGGCTCCCAACGGCGCTTAAGATATCATCCTTTACTTTTCAGAGGCGGTAAGAATTTTATTAACCGTGGTATTAACTAGGATTAATTATTGGAGAAAACTAGTTCTGGATGCAAAACCGTATTTGTCTTTATTTTGCATTTCCTCGCTCTGGGACCGATACCAGTCGACTCTAGATAGACTCAAACAATATAGTGAATTCATATAAATTTCACATTCGCGTGTTCTATGTATGAATTAGCGTTGACTCCACTTCTTATACGGTGCATTTTTAATTGAATTTATGAATCAAAGCTATAAAGTTACAAATAGATTTCACTGCGAGACTCTCGCGAGAATCTCGCGAGATTTCTCGCTTCTCGCAGTTGTTATATCGATCTCGCCTCGAATTTTAAACTGCAATCTCGCTCTCGTTCTCGTCTCGCATAATGCAACGAGACGAGACGAGATGCGAGAGTACTCTCGCCTCGTCGTGCATCATTAGTCACTGTGCTATTCCGCCGTATAGGCGTTTAACATGGGAAAACAGTTTTCCCTTGCGCAAAAGTGGCCTATTAATTTTTAGATTATAATGCTTCAAATAAATGCTTGCGTAAATAATACATAGCTATTTGTGTATTAAGAGCGCAAACTGGGACATTGTCGATTGAGAGGTTGTTACAGTCGCCACAACGGGGTCCTCCACCATAACACTTAAAATAAATTTCATCTCCTGAAGAAGACCCAGGTGGGGTCGAAACTGTAGAGTTTGGAATAATAAAGTGGCTGATATCCAGGAACTGTTGTACTTTCATTTTTTTTTGTTTCAAGTAAATTAAACTAGTGCAATGAAAAAGTGGATGGCCATTGGGAGCGTTCACACCAAACTTTTACAGGTAGCAGCACAACTGTTCACACAATTTATTTTATATTTAATTTTAATTTATCGTTATTTTCCATTCTTCTTGAGCTATTGCATCCATCTAATCTAAGCATTTTATACTTGCATTTTTGTAAATGAATGCCCAATTTTATTTTCACAGCAGTGCGGCATTTTGTTTGGTTATGTAATATACCGACAGAGCAGTTATACATCAGATTGACTTGTGAAAGTGTTAAAGGTGTAACTACAGTGCCATTAGTTCCTGACTAAACGTTTCCAATAAGTATGCAGACAAATGACATTTTTCAACATTGTATAGTTAGAAATTTGGACAGCGAGCGTTCTTTCTTCTTTGTCGCGCATGAGCGGCAAAGTGACATTTTGCGTTGATAAAAGAGAGCGCAAATGGCTACTTTGTATATAGACAGTAGAAAAATACTATTTTCTCTTTTTAAATGCCTATGGCCGCTTTTTGCATTACACCCGGTATATACAGTCTGTCCTCAAAACGCGCACTCTATGGAGATTTCGAGAACTGTGAGAGATATGAAGTCGGTTAAATTAAACAAAAATTGCCTCATTAGGAGATCATATTAGTGGTGTACCGTTAATTGAGAAAAAAAATGCATAGATCATTAGAAATAAGCGAAAAAGTAAGTTTTGCATTGTTTTTATTTTTGCTATTAACTTTCAAATGTGACATAATACTGGATTTTGATTTGCACTACATTAAGCTAGTTTTTAAGTTCGATCGAATAGCGATGCTTTAATTTTGTTTGCCACTTTCGCCTATTGGGATTTTCAAATAAGAAAACGCTAACTATCGGCCAATATTAGAACTACAAACAGTGGTAAACATTTGACATTACATATAACTACAACTATATGACTACAAAAACTCTATTATACATACTTGAGTTATAATAAAAAATACTAATACATGAGTAAATAATACGAAAATTAAAGAAACACAATTGACAACAATGCTACGCTTACAAATGTCAACAAAAAGTGTACCATTGTTTAATTCGATCAGCTCCATCTCTTGATACTTGATAGTTCCAATATCTATTAATGTATCTACGAATGGGGAGTGTTTTTTTTTTCTAATTTAACGGATTTCATATCTCTTATATTTACGAGATCCCCATGCAGGGTATTTTGGGACATGCTGTATAGCTGGAATTCGTACGGTTATAACCTTGGGTTTTGATAGTGAAAATGTTTTAATTAATGACAAAGCCGTCGATTACGGTTCTGAAAGCGATTTACTTATTCAGTTAGTTTTTGAACATCTGCTGTTTGTCTCTTAGTTTAAAAAATGATCTGTATAGTTTGTGAACCTTTGTTTTCTTTTGAAAACTTGTAATTTACTAGTTTATATCGTGGGTTATAAGGAAAATGTCAAAGACAAAACATAAGAAATACAAAAATTGTTAGATAGATTCTTGCATCATTTGTTACTTTCATGTACCTGGACTGCAAACGATCGAACGATCAGAGAACGATGGCCTGTAATGGTTTAAACTGAGCAGAAAATCACAGCCCAAGCTCAACTGCCCGAAGACATAACGACCACGGAACCAAATTTATAAAACTGCTAGATGGACAACATTCTGCTTCTTTCAACAAAGAATATTTCAGATTCAATACCTTCTTTACTGTTTAGAAAAATAATATAACATCAACGAGGAATTTCTCGCAAAGGAAATATCTTGTCTACAAACGGTATTACGCTAAGCCAGAATTACATTATACTTTTTTAGATTCTAGCCGTAGTATTTTACATTAACAGCAAAAACTCTCTTGAATAATTAACTTTCTTTAAACATATTATATTTCTCTTAGATTCTCAATTTTTCTAGAATCCTAATAATAAATAAAATGAAATAAATTTAGTATTTCCCATAGATCATATTATTAAAGATATATTCGAAAAAGGAACCACTTTAACCGCGGTTAGATTTTTCAGTAATCGGTTACAAATTCGAACAGAGTTCATGAAAATTTTGGTTACTTTTGCATGACCACAGCAACCCCGCGAAGTTAGCGAAATTAGAAATTAGTATTATGTTCGAAAATGAAACCACTGTTACCGCGGTTATGGTTGCGGTTCTTGAATTTAATTTTCGAACGATTTCTGGTCATGCATGTAAATTATGAACTACATAAAAATAAATAAATATACATATAAAAAACAAAAAAAAACTTTTGACAAATCAATTACTAAACATACAAAACTCCATTTTGTACGGAATTACAACAACAGAAATGTCAATATAAGTGAAATATCACAGTTTATAGATTATGTTGAAAATAGCTGGAATATTCACCTAGTGAACCGTGCTTTGAAAGCAGTTGTCGCGGTACACAAACTTTACCAAACTTTTTAGAAACCGCGTACAGTAATATTACCGGTATCATAAAAGTGTAACCATGGTCGCCGTGGTTCTATTTTCAAACATAATATAGGTTAGAATCTTGTTGTATATAATTTGTGTGACAATTATGGAGATAAGGAAAATAGTAACAGTAGTATTCGAAATAAACTTATCACAGGCATAACCTCCGAATGATAATATGAGTCTTTAGTCAACGCAAAATGTCACTTTGCCGCTCATGCGCGATAAAGTAGTAAAACGCTCGCTGTCCAAATTTCTAACTGTACAATGGTGAGAAATGTCACTTGTCTACATTCTTAATGGAAACGTTTAATCAGAAACTAATGGCACAGTAGTTACATATTTACCACCTTCACAAGTCAATCTGACACAAATGTCGCACTGCTGTGAAAATAAAATAGGACATTCATTTACAAAAACGAAAGTATAAAATGCTTAGATTAGATTGCAGCAATAGCTCAGGAAGAATGGAAAATAACGATAAATTAAAATTAAACATAAAATAAATTGTATGAACAGTTGTACTGCCACCTGCAAAATTTTGGCGCGAACGCTCCCAATGGACATCCACTTTTTCACTGCACTAGTTTAATGTACTTGAAACAAATAAATTTTTGTTATGGTGAAGGACCCTATTGTGGCAATTCTAGAAAAAATCTTGTGGGTGTTTCGAGCGCAAAATTTTGCGCTCTTAATACACAAATAGCTATTTTATTGAAATATACAATGATACAGGTATGTAAAATAAGTATGTACTTAGGTACCAATAAAATATTTAAAATTTTCTTAATTTTGTCTTAGATTCATCTATGTCTTGCTTTCTTTCGTTAGCTTCATGGAAAATTCCTTTGTATCAAGCTTGCTGTTTGAATTTACTTATTGTCTTTACCCTATGTTGTCGTTTATTTAGCCATAATACTACAGCAGGTCTGGGATTTCATTCATATAATGAGGGCATGTTATCATATTATGATAAAAGCAGCACTACGAGATTTGACAGCTAATATACTCGTATGTGCCATAAATTAGTATCGTTTGAAAATTCGCTACACTACACAAAACTGGAAGAAACTCAGTAAGATTCATCTTTCGGAATTCGTTTATATTTTTATGTTGCAGAATTTCTTCATGTTCCATTGACAATTCTGCCAAATTAACATCATTTTCCAAAATGTGACGAACATCTCTAATATTTGCTACAGGATCGACTGCCGTAAAAAGGGATAATTTTTGTATATTTTCTGAATCAATGCTAAATCTTTGATTGAGAAATTTCACGATTGAATTCACCAATTCTGTGCGAATTTCAGAAATTGATCGCATATGGGAAACAGTTTTATGGTGCAAATAAAAAAAAAAATGTGCAGTGAGAAAAAAAGCAGCACCGAACCCTGGTTTATTTTTTAAAATTCATTCACTTATCGACATCATTAAATGTAACAAAATATTTGCATATTACTTTTCCATATAAACATAATTTATGGTATCAGGAATCTCTAAAGTCCGCACCGCAGTGTACATATTTGAGTATATATTGTTAGTCATATATACCTCCTTCACGTCACGTCCCGTAATACTGAACGTTTTTTCTTAACGGAGGTTGTAGGTAGATAACCAATGGTTGCCTAGGTTATTTTCCTTTGAGTCTGCCACATGCTATGCTTTGTTTTGCAACATGATATGTGCTTGACATATACTCGACACATTTACAGATATAACGTTTACACTTTGACAAACATTTACAGTAAACAACTTATGTTTTATGACGTTACATTTTTTATACGCTGACTGATTTTATTAAAAGAAGATTTTATTCATAGAAAAATCGATATCAAAATGTTATAAGATTATTGGCTAATACAAGCATTTTGTTTAAAATGAAACCTGCTATTTTAAAAATTAATTCATACAAAAATAGGATTTATGGAACAGTAAGATTATTTCCTGTACAGAGTAGGCAGGGAATCCATTCAAAGCATGTCTTCATTTCAAGAGAGTGGCACAATCAATCGTAAGTTAGCATTCAATGTAAAAGCAAACAGTCACCGCCTTGTCATAATTACGATATTTATAATTTTATTGCGGGACCTGACAGTCAATTTTTCTGACTATATCGGATGCTTTTTTCAAGGTGTACATAGGAGATTAATATGGAAAATCAGTGGCAGGGTTGGCCTAATTTCAATCATTTGATTTAAATCAAATTTTATAAAAATAATACATTTTTTGTCAGAAAATCAATTTCAAATTATTTTAGATACCTATGCAGAGTTAACAAAAAGAAAATTCTCTATGGTAATATAATATAAAAATATGTACATATATACCGGGTGTCTACTTTTTTATGGACCATAGGAAATACAATGGTAAATTTTTTATATATTTGTAAATTTTGTCCTATTAATTTTAGAACTAAATTGTAAATATCAAAAATGTTCAGAATTAAATACTGCATCAAATGAGCCTAAATTTATCGATATAATAGGTTCCTGTAATGACATAAACGTAAAATAAAATATCCGTTTTAAGCTTTTTACAGAGTACCATGCAAGACATATTTTGATTTGTTTTATTTAGGTAGGCATGGTTTAGAGTTTAAACGCGTTATGTGCTACGTACAGGGTGGGGCAGAAAAACCTATCCGATTTCAAAACGTTATAAAATTAAAACCACTCAACTTGTCAAAAAAAATTTTTATTAACATATCGCAAATTTTATGCCATTTTTAAATTTAAGTTTTGAAAAGCACATCACTCAAATGTCGTCCTTGGGAGCGGATACACTGATTTAGGCGCTCGCGGTAGCTTTCCATGACTTTCACCGTCATTTCCACAGGAATTTCTTCAATTGCCCGAGCAATTTCCCTTCGTAAAGCAAGAAGGGTCCTTGGTCGATGCTGGTAAACCTTCGATTTGAGGTAACCCCAAAGGAAGAAGTCACATGGAGTGAGATCCGGTGAGCGCGGCGGCCAGCCAAGATCACCTCTCACGGAAATGAGGCGACCGGGAAACAGTTCCCTGAGAATGTCCATTGATCGTCGCGATGTGTGGGCGGTTGCACCATCCTGTTGAAACCACACATTTTCCACGCCATTTTCTTCCATTTTGGGTCTAAGAAAATTTTCCAGCATGAAACAATAGCGCTCGCTGTTGACCGTTACGGTTTGCCCATTTTCTTCAAAAAAGTAAGGCCCCCAGACGCCTAGGCGGGAAAGAGCACACCACACAGTCACTTTTGGGCTATGGAGGGGTTCCTGATGGATTTCTCGAGGATTTTCGTCACTCCAATATCGAAAATTCTGCCTGTTAACGGCACCACAAAGGTGAAAATGGGCTTCGTCCGTGAAGAGCACAACATCGTCGTTTGGGAGTTCTCGGAGATCGCGACACAGGTTCGTACGGGTTTCAAAATCCCTTTCACTTAATTCCTGTGCAACAACCATTTTGTAGGGATGCATTTTGAGGTCCCGGTGCAAAATGCGCCGAATACTGCGGTTGGAAATCGCCAAAGCGAGCGAATGTTTTCGCGCCGAACGACGCGGGGAACGTTCAATCGCGGCTCTCACATTGGCCACGTTTTCAGGTCCTGTTGCTGTCCTGGGACGTCCAGGCGACTTCTTTTTCAATGCTGAACTCGTCTGTCTAAAATTTGACACCCACACTTTAATCGTAGCGTGATGTGGAACAGGATCATGACGCCCGAAAAGCACGTTGTGTAGCAATTATCGAACCGCCGCATTCGATAAACCGCTCAATAACAAAAGCACGATGTTCACCAGACCAAGGCATGTTGACTACTGACAAATGGCATAAAACCGGCTTTCTAACGGTTTTTACCCCGCTACTCTACCTGCTCCCTCTTCTGGGAAAAAGGGATTTGAAATCGGATAGGTTTTTCTGCCCCACCCTGTATAAGCAAAAATTCAAATGCATTCTTTGGGATTTTATTGCCGATTTTGTTTTCGTTTATGAAATAAAATATTTATATTGCTTTTAAAACAATTAAAAAGTACAATAACACCAACATGTCTTTAAAAATTAAAAAGTCAAAAAATCATGATTTATTTGATTTTTTTTAACTCAATGATTTTTTTCAATAAATCATGATTTTTGCCAACCCTGGATTGTGATATCATCAACTTATACCAAATATATGTTAATTATGTAATATTTTGGTCTCATGAACTAATGGGGTCCTGCACCATAACAAAAAATAATAAAATGAACAACCCTATTTTGTAAGGAAGTTGTTAAGTCTTAGCAACGTTGCTATAAATTTTAACTAATAAAAATGTAAAGCCTGTTATTTTCATGTTTCATTCAGTATTCGCAATTATTATTGGTTATTTGCTATAACAACGTTGTTAAGAAATAACAACTTTTTTACAAAATACGGCTGAATGACTTTATACTTAAAATATTACTCAAGAAATATCGATTAAGATGAAAAAAAAACAATTTTTTACTTACTTTGCGAGATATTTGAAGTTTGTTGTCAGTGTCACTGTGACGTCACACTGCCTACTATAGAGATTGTGGGAGAGAAAGATCTAGCAATAGGTGTCGCAGTGACGTCATGTTGACATTAAAAATCAAATGCAATTAAACTAAAAACAATTAAGACTTTTTAATACTACGAATTGCTTCAAAATTAAAAGGACTTTGATTTAAAATAATAAAAAAGTCAGAGTGCAGGACCCCATTATTCAATTTTGTATTAATAGCAATAGCCATGGCATTTTTGAACAAAAAGAAAAACAAATGTTTGACATTTTATCTGTCAGAATTTGCTATAATTTTTTGTGTTATTTTCTTTTCAATGTTTTATAACAAGCTAGAAAATGCTTGACAAAAATTAAAATAATATAATTTGCACAAGTTATAGATTATAGTAAATTTTGACAAAAAAAATGTCAAACATTTGTTTTTCTACAGTCTATATACAAAGTAGCCATTTGTGCTCTCTTTTGTCAACGCAAAATGTCACTTTGCCGCTCATGCGCGACAAAGTAGATAAAACGCTCGCTGTCCAAATTTCTAACTATACAATGTTGAGAAATGTCACTTGTCTACATTCTTAATAGACACGTTTAGTCAGGAACTAATGGCAACGTAGTTACATATTTATCACCTTCACAAATCAATCTGACATATAACTGCTCTGTCGGTATATTACATAACCATACAAAGTGTCATATTGCCATGAAAATAAAATAAGACATTCATTAACAAAAACGAAAGTATTATATGCTTAGATTAGATTGAAGCTATAGCTCAAGAAGAATGGAAAATAACGATAAATTAAATATAAAATAAATTTTTGTGAACAGTTGTGCTGCCACCTGCAAAAGTTTGGCGTGAACGCTCCCAATGGACATCCACTTTTTCAATGCACTAGTTTAATGTACTTGAAACAAATAAATTATACAAAAAACTTATAATATTCATTACAAAATTGTCATTAATTTTTTTAAAAAACGAAAACCTAAACAATATCTTGAAGTCATATTAGAATACGTTTCTATCTTCACTGCAAAACTATTGAGTAGTACTGTAAGTACAAAGTGTACATTTTATTATTTTTTGTTATGGTGGAGGACTGTAGAAAAAATCTTGTGTCTTGTGTGTGTTTCGAGCGCAAATGGACATTGTCAATTTCGAGAGAATGCCAACAACCTCTCAATCGACAATGTCCCATTTTGCGCTCTTAAAATACACAAATAGCTATTGGGGTGTATTCTGTAAGGAAACTGTTAATTTTAAACAGTATGTTAAAAATAAACTTGCTGTTAGAATATATTTTCTATTCCGTAACTATCAATTCTGTTAAAATTTTAACACCCATGTTATAATTAGGTGTTAAAATTGTATATTTTAACGTCATTCAAATCGATGCCTTTAAAATTTTAACATCTGTTTATACAATAAAATTATCACAGCATTTGAATATGTTGCACTTCTAATTAATGAAAATGAAATAGAAAACGAAAGAAAAATACCATGAAATAATATAAAAATATCTGGGTGCTATTTAATAAAATATACTGTTTTACGAAGTATTTTATTTAATAACGGTCACCCATTCCATCGTATGTCTTTGTGTATCACAGCGTATTGCCAGTAGGAATAATTAATTAACATAATTCGAGAAAGATTGAACTTTCAACGGTATACCGAGAGCACGATTTAGATGTATCATAAAACATATTTCTTTAATATAATGTAGGTATTAAATGCAGTTAAAATTGCTTATTCCAGTCTTGTTCGTCAAACCAACGTAACTTAACATTTTGGATTGTCAATTCTAAGGACCAAGAAAAAGAAATTTTACATACCTAATGATAACTTATTAATTTACAATTTCAATGTAATTCATTTTTAAAATGTAACCTAAAGATGAGACATGATTTTGCAGCAGATTTTTATTTATTTTCAGAAACATTATTTCCATCCGTTTTTCTAAAATTTCAAAATGACAGATTAGTTTTCTAAAATTTCAAAGTGACATATAAACTGACAGTTATTCACTCTTTTTATCATGTTTATTTATTTGTGTTACTGTTACTAACTACATTATACTTTAGCAAAGACGTGCCTTTTTTCTGTCTTGTCGATCACTTCATTCTGATGTTTAACATACATGTTAAAATTTATGATTTTAACAGCAGTAGAGAATACTAAAAAATGAATTTATTGTTAACAGTCATGTTAAAATATAATTTTTTAAAGGCATGTTAAAATTAACATTTTTTTACAGAATACACCCCATTATCTTTTTGTTCAAATGCCATGAATGTTGCCATTAATACGAAATTAAATAAATTGTATTATTACTTTATGGGCCTAAAATATCACATGTATTTGGTATCATTTGACAGAGAAATGTTTTATCTTCCTATTATTACCACACTGATTTCCCATGTTAATCGTACACCTTAAAAAAACTCCCGGTATGTACGTTAAACTTGAAAACTATTTCCGGTACAGATATATCATCATCGTGACGAACTATACGGTGCGGTTTAAAGTTGCCTGTTTTGTATTTTCTTTATAGAGTGAGACACCGTTCGATTTTTACCTGGACCTGTTCTATAATAGTCGGAAATGATTAATAGGACGAGTGGAATAGCCGAACTAAATTGCTTGTCTGGTAACACATTGTTTTAAAACGAGCTACAATGAAAAGTATAATTACAGTTTAACCGAATCTATTTGGCAAATAGCAGATGAATTCCTTCACATATCATTTACAATTCCTGAGTTGGCTCCATGAAACACGAAACACGTGACAGGTAGATATATTAGCATACGATAATAATCATGTATATAAATTCATGTATGGCTAGTTTTTTGTCACGAAAACATTCTTTATGTTGTATTGTTTAAACAAAAAATATGTATGTGGAAATAAAATGATTATTTACTTTATATTCTGACCAATTCGGTACAACGATGTTCTAATAAAACACTGGATAGCTGACATACGTTTAACAAGTGAGGCAAGTGGTGGGGGTACGGCGCCATTTGCAGAAAAGGCAAAACGTGTGACGTTCTTTGGTCTATTATTGCATTATATGGTAGTTTTCTTGAATAAAGTGGTGTTTGTGTTGTGTTCTTAGTGAATAAATACTTTAAGTGAGATATTTCCAAAAGGCAATATGCCGTCTTCTTGTAGTGCTTTTGGGTGCACAAATAGACATAGCAAGGAGAACCCTCGACAATTTTTCAAGTAAGTATAAATAAATATATTATCACGGCTTATTACGCATTGCTGGGTGTGCCAACCTGCTTTGTACACAGATATCGGTAACGATGAAATATTTGCACCGTTCGGGCGCTTACCAGGCGATACCTCACGGGCACTCATTGCTGGCGTGGAGAGTGCACCACAGGGGTCAATCTTGTGCAAGTAAGTATTATTGTTCATAAATATGTATACATATTTAGTCATACTATTGTTTTAAATATTTTACATATTACCCTTATATAATAGTGGTATATTACGATTGTGGATAGATGCCATAAAAAGAAAAGATTTCACACCTACAAAAGCGCCAAAAAATTGCAGTGATCATTTTCTTGAAAGTGATTATTTGAAAAGGCCTGGAACATATATAAGAAGATTAAAACCTGACTCAGTATCTTCTGTATTTCCAAATATTCCACCACATGTGCAAAAGGCATCTTTTTAATAAGCAAATATTATTTTTAAATTCATAGTCCTATTTTATTGTGGATTTGCTATATATGTAATAAATGTATATTATGTTATTAAAATAATAACTATAATTTTAAAATATACGCAATAAATATAAGAAAATTATTAATTCATTCCATTTATAATTTATTTCTATATGTAATTTTAAATTTGGCGCGTATTTTGCCTTCTCTGCAAATGGCTGCCTTCCAGTTGCTTATCTCACAAGTGACAACGTGCACAACATACAAGTTAGCAATCCAGTGTATATATTAATATCCTTGATTCGGTATAGTGTGATTTGTGTCAACTGATCTGCCGTCTAATTTTAGTGATACATGATCCTTCTGTATACAGGCAAACGTTCACCTCGTATTCTAGGTGTCATTCTAAGTAAAAAAGTTCATACAAACCATGGGTCAATTCTTATCCATTTTAGAGATATCGACAGAAACACGCAAAATCTTTAATAATCAAAAAGTTTATTCTAATAAGAATGCTAGGTAAGGAGCTATTGTTCACCTAATTTTCAGAAAGGCCAGTGACGGCTCGTCAGGGGAGGCTAAGCCTCCTCATAACTTATCAGAATAAAAACTTTTTCAAAACTCTTTCATATTTATTCTTCTTTCTATTTTCATTAATTTTGTATTAGTTACATAGGTGTAAAATGACCTTAATGCATAATTTTTCTGTATTAATCATTTTACGCTTATTTATTAGACCGTTGTGCTTACAACGGAGGCTAAACTCCTCTGCACCTTAAAAGTATAGTTCTTAAAGGCATACTCCACATTCGTGCTGCATACACGATACGTAAATAAAGCCACATTATAACAGCATATAAGTTAGCACAGGAGGCTGCCTTCCCTTGGTCTTCGTGAATGCTCGGCATGATTCGTGACCGCTGCTGCTAAACCACAGACCATCTATATATCAATCTAAACTTAAACTATAGGTAACTGCGGCGGCGACTACGGCGCGCGGGACAGTGTTATAGGTACTGCAGTACATTGTACATGTTCAGTAGGTTATTTTTATTTTTTAAGGGTATTTTTTGAACAATTTCAACCCCTCCCCTACTTCCCTGAGGCGCGCCTCCTCTCCGACATATCACGAGCCGCCA
Source organism: Harpalus rubripes (assembly GCA_963082715.1). Taxonomy (NCBI): domain Eukaryota; kingdom Metazoa; phylum Arthropoda; class Insecta; order Coleoptera; family Carabidae; genus Harpalus; species Harpalus rubripes. Next base: position 47,561,282 of record OY720458.1, on the reverse strand, counting down.
CTGACAAAGGCCCTTGTAAGGGCCCAGGGGATATAATTTGGTGCATCTCTGGCTTGTTTCTGCAGTTCTAAATTTGAAAAATGCAGCTCTAAATTCAAATTTTGCAGTTGTTTTCACTTCTCTCTATATTACATATTTATTATTCAAATATCTATATGAAACAAGAATATTACAAAATATATTTTTAATTATAAGAATGCCCATTTCCTGCAACACATCTAGGTATTATAGTACTGCAGTTCGTAGTTAAGGTTTAAGTCTTCTGCCTTAGTATTTTTTTAAATGTACCTAATTTTGTGTGTGTAATAATTTTAATCAAATTAATTTTGTTATAAGTTGAAATATAAGTTTCAATGTACAGATATTTGACTTTGAACTAAAAAAATTAATCCCTCCCCCTCCATCCTTAAACAAAAAGTTGCAGCTCTAAATTTTTCAAATTATATCCCCTATAAGGGCCCCCAAACAAAAATATTGAATTTATGATATTTATTGTAACCTGCTTTACGCCATGCGAAAAGTAAAATATATAACCTATTGTTTTATTTCATGTATCAGTAGCACCAACTGTCAAAGTACCTAATCATTCAACAACTATGCCTAGAACTTTCACTAATGTGGCATATACAGACATGGTCATTTTGTATGGTTTTTGTAATGGAAGCGGTCGAGCTGCATTAAAAGAATACCGTCGACGATATCCGAATCGCGTAATTCAACATCATACAATATTTTCAAGAGTAGGGGATTCCACCATTTTTTAAATATAATTTCATCTGAATGTATAAGTAAACCTAAGACTGTCGGTGAAAACCCGGTGAAAAAATTCCTATTAATAAGCGAGTTATAGTCCCCCGAAATTTGAAAATATAGATGTGACGTTACGAATATAAGTTTTTATATCAAACTGTTTTCTTCATGGACCTAAATGTTCTTGAAATATATGCTATTTCTAAATTATATTTATAAAAAATAAATGAATATTATTATACTGTACAAGTCTACATGATTTATAATTGGAAATGTATTTAAATTATTAAGTTTAATGCAAAACATTTATATTCGAATAAAAACTGTTTGAGAATTGCAGTACTGGACCGATAGCCACGCCTCCGCTATTTGAATTTCTCTACTTCCATTGGTAACTTGGCATTCGTTATATATTTTTAGTTGAACGAAATCCATCTAAAAGCATTCGCAGAATATCTATCAGGACCGGTATTTATCGAAGTCGTCGAAGCCAATTTTTTAGAATTTTGACAGTTCGTGCTATTGATAGGTCAAATAAAACAATAGGTGAACAATAGCTACTTACCTAGCATTCTTATTCGTATAGACTTTTTGATTATTAAATATTTTACGTGTTTCTGTCGATATCCCTAAAACGGAGGAGAATGATCCCTAGAACACTTGGTAAAAGTTTGTCGGTTTCCTCAGGGGTCACCCAGTATATTGTAACGTGGAACGCCCGCCGTCGCCGCCGCTGCTGTAAGCGAGTGTCTATTTATAGCGGTGACGTAATCACGCTAGCAGCCGGGCGATGTAAACAAACTGGTCGAGACGTGTTTAATTACATGCGGTCGCCTGAATCTTTTGTGTTCATTGTTATTGCGATCGAACATTCTAGGGCTTTTCTAGAAGGTAATTGCAGCTGTATAAAAGGGACGTAGCTATGCTCGAGAGTTAGTTCAGTTGAGTCCCTGATCACACAACATTAGTTACGTGATCGGGGGTTGACTTACATAGTTCAGTTCCATTAGTGAAGACGGACAGACACTTTCATTAGTGCAGTTAGTTAGTTAGTTAGTTAGTAAGTCAGTTACATATAGAGTCATAGAGACATTGACATGGAGTGTTAGAGAGTAAAGTGTTAGTGAGTTGAAAAGCCCAGCAGTATCGTAGTTGGTGTCGAGTAGGTACTCGGAAAGTTACTGGTATACCGGGATAGCTGTTAAAGAGAATACTCGGTAGTGTTGAAGAGTATTGGGAAGCTAGGTGTACGGGGACAGTAACGGCAAGTGGAAGTGAATACTCGGCAGTGGTGTTGAAGAATTGTGGCATATGGATAATCGGTGATACGGAGGCTGTGGAAGTTAGACAGAGAGTTACATAAACAGACAAGATAGTGTTGTTAAAGAGGTGACTTCTGTCCGAGCAGTTGAATATACAGACGCTGTTGAGTCAGTTGAGTATATAGACGCTGTGGAGATCGGTAGGCGGACAGTTGAACGTGATATAAGTATATAGTGATATAAATATAGTGATCTAAATATCGCGTAAACAGTCTACAAGAGTCTGCAACAGACCGGCAGTCTAAAATTGGAACGCGTAGTGAAATAATATCGTGGAAATAAACAGTAGTGTTAATTGGTTAAATAAATAGTATTAGTGTTACCTAGTTAATTATAATTTTACTCTTAATTAGTTTTTAATAATTGTTTAATCTTAGTAATACTTTCATTATAGTTTAATAAACATTTAATTTTAATTAATAATAATTGTCTAATATTTACACTTTACCGAAATAAATTAAAAACGTTACAATATCATCACAGCTTATTACCCGAATTCTGGGTGTGCCAATCTATTTTTCTCCTATTCACATATTTCGGTAATTTACCGTTGAGGGCGGGTATCAGGTGTCACCTCGCAGGCTCTCAAAGTTGTTACAGTTACGCGAATTTACATAATTCTAATTTTATTATTTATTAAAAAAATATATGATGATTAATGAAGAATAGATTTGTGCAAAGTGTTTTCTTATACACTGAGTCATCCTGTTTATTTTTTACCTGCATCTGAGAGTATACCTGATCCCGTTTCATGATTATATGGCATAAAATAATAATTTGTTCCAAATAATTTATGCCGGTGATTTTTCTAAACTGTATCAACAGTTTCAAACAATTTTATTGGAATTTAAAACTTGCATTGCCTTTTAAATCATTTTCATTTGTCAAACCTGCCAAAATAATTAATTATAAAAAGCATAAATAGTTCGAATTTGAATTCATTTATTTATTTTTCAATTTTAAATCACTGCAAACTAACATGCAATTAAATATGGCCCTGAAAAAAACCATATATTACGGCATTAAATTGCATTTTATTTATTTGACAATTTAAATAGTGCAGTCAATCAAAAAACATTTAATTGAAAAAATATTGACAAAAAGTAGTTAAGCAATATGAGTAAACGTAGACACTACTATAATTACCGACCAATTTTAATTTTGTAGGTGTGGCTGTATATAGAAATTATAATCAAAATTTAATTTCAAAAGTAGTACACAAACATAAACATTGTTGCAAAACTTCTCAACAAGCAATATTGAACATTATACGAGGGAGTATTAATAAGTTTTAAGCCTCAACATGTAGATATCGTAATGAATAAAATCATAGAAGTAGACTATTTTTATGCCCTCAATTTTCCAAATTTTGAAAAAAGTCTTTTCGATAGATAATCAGCACGTCGAAATGTAAATACCCTCAAAAAATACCTTTTTTCAACACCCTGTATATACAGGTAAACACAGATTAGATAGCAGACAAAAAGTATGCAGAAAACCTAATACTTAGTTAAAATAGGAAAATAAGAAATAGTTAAACACGACGGTGCGGCAGCATTATAGTTTGGGCGTGTACGAGCCCAAAGCCATAATACTTCAGCCGAATGGGGTATGTGACCAAATTTTTATTTTTACATAATATGATACTAGACAAAAAAAAATACCCGTATTTTTTACATCGTTTAATTATTCGTACTTTACGAGAAAATAATTATTAAAAATTTGGGGAAGGGATCTGTGACATGACAGTGGTAGAAGCGTGTCATTCTAATGCTATGAAATAAACGATATAATAATTATATATCGTATTAATATCAATTTAAATATTTAATTAATTAATTTTCTTTATATTTGAAGGGTCTATGTAAAATAAATGAAATGCAAAGCATCCTAATTTTAACAAAAATGGAATACTTTCATCATTCGCCATTCTATTTTTTAATAATACAACATATGACTGTTTTTATACAGTTGGATAGCAAATTTCATGTATAAAATATATAGGTGTTCCAATTAAAAGTTGCCATCAATTACTCGAAAATCGGAAATAATAATATTGATCTACTTCCGAAATTTTATAGAGGAGTTAACGTATTATAATTTATGTTATATAGTTGAAATCGCTAAAAGTAATAATAAGCGATATATTTACTGGTTCATTAATAGACGGACACCTGTATATATATATATATATATATATATATATATATATATATATATATATATATATATATATATACAGAATAAGGGGATAATGTATCAATAGTAACAAACCGAATATTTAACCAGTGGTTCTCAAACGGTAGAACAAAATTATATTTTTTTAAATGGCACCCTATATATTTTTTAGCCCTTTAAATAGAATATTATTTTCTGATTTCAACGATATAAATATAGCATAGGGTTGTATAACAATTATTTCGAAGAAAATGGTATTAAAAACTAGAAATACATACATACATACATAAAATCACGCATTTCCCACTTAGTGGGTTAGCACAAACCCGAAAGAATATATATATATTTATTGTTACACGTTTGATCGGGTGGGGTCTGTCAGGACAAAATGACATGCGGCAACTATTTCAAATTTTGAAAAACAGTTTTGTATAGGTAAAACAGTTGCTATTCAGATACTTGAAAGGTACTGTGGCGGTAGAAATTTTAAAAGAAATAATACACCAATTATCTAGAAATTTCAATTTGTCGTGGACTCAGACCACACCCGACAGACGGAGGGTTAATTCTATTAGGCATTGTATCCCTAAACCCCGCAAATTTTTCTATGACTATTGACCCATAAGTCTTGCAAGGTAGGTTTTATACTGTACTCACTGGATTTTTATGAAGTTGTTTTCCATTGTGCCAAAAGTAAATGGTCTCGGTAGAAGCTAAGACGGGATTAGAAGATGGCCCTTAAAATGCCGGTTGAACATTTGGCCTACAGTTTTTAGTCTATATTTAAAGTAGCCGAAAGGATTTTGTAGAAATTCTAACCATTTGTGAAGGTTTATAATTTATTGAAAATGTACACCAGCCGAGATATTATAGGTTTGAGCTCGTAAGTATTAATATTTTCACATACTATGATCTGAGCTAGTTATAATACAATTTATTACAATTGTTAACAATAAAGAGCATTTATCTAACCGGCGGTTAAATAACACTTAATTCATTGGCATTGTTATCGCTTAAACTTATTTATACTGAATCCAATTAACTAGATATGCCATTTAGAATAAATAAATAGTAACTATACATTATTCCTTACAGGTGTGGTGTTTTATAAAAATATGTATCACGCTTCTTACCAATTGCTGGGTGTAGCAATCTCCTTCCTTAATTTTGATATAAAACTATACACGATTTTAATAATCTGTTTTACTGTACAGGATCGTAATAAAAATAATTTACAACTCAACAACATTTTATGTTTATGGGCATTGACCATGTGCTTAGAATACATTTACCACTATTTATTGTTTTAGTTTATTGTCCATTGTTTGTTTATATATTTTTTTAACTTCGTTTGATTTATGATTTTGTGATATTTGTTCAATTCTTCTACAAATACAATAAAGTTGAAGGAGACACTTAAAATAACATAATGAGAAACTGTCTAGGGACACGTTAAGGTAAATTTTGCTTTTGATGAACTCGCGCTGTTGATACAAATACAGTATGACCTCTTTACTCCGAACATGCTCTAATCCGAAACTCCAGTAATCCGAAGAACGACAACTCGAAGCCATAATCCGAACAACGCCTCGTTAATCCGAACAGCAAAGTGATTCCGCTACTTAAATGAGGGAATCACTTGGTTTCATGTTCTCTGTAACCTAAATGAGGTAATCCCGTAGATTCATGTATTCTGCAACCAAAATGAGAATAGATCTTGAATGGGCTATCGGATATGAAGAATCATGGGAATCCACAAATGATATGGATATTTTGGAACATATTAAGAATGAATCAAGATCCGACGAAGACGAAGAAGTAGAAGTGATACCAGGACATGTAAAGCACAAAGAGGCAGTCGGAAGTTTTGAAACGTGTTTGAAGTGGGCTGAAGAAAATGAAGAATCGGAACACCACATTCTAATTCTATCGGAAATGAAAAAACGAGCCCAAAAGGCAGAAGAAGCGAACATTAAACAGCAAAATCACCGAATTTTTCACAGTTTCTTAGATTTACTATCGACTTTAATATAGATTTATGTAATATGCCTATATGTACTTTATTTTGTTATTCATATGTAGTTAAGTACAGTTGTTTTTACCTCCCGCTACCCTTGGTAAGGGAGGTATAGGGGTCGTGCTAAAAATCGCATATCGAGATTTTGATAAATAACTACGTTTTAAAGTCCCTAGAATCCAATTTTAACATTTTCACGATGATGTCTGTGTTTCTGTGTGTATGTTTGTGTATGTATGTGTGGATCCTCCACTCTAACTCAAATACTATCATTCAGAAAATTTTGAAACCTTGTATTTCAAACTTTTTCTGTAATGGAAAGAGCTCATTAGATAGATAACCGGAAATGGCACTTTACTAGAAGCTCAAAATAGTTTTTCTTCGAAAAATACATTTAAATGTTAGTTTTTTCGAGATTGTTATTATAAAAATTAAAGTTTATTAAATTTTCTACAGATTTGCGTTAATACTTTTTCTATATATTTTATGGATATGTTTATAAAATTATCTATAATTTAAGTCCCAGAGCCTACGCTTTAAACAAACAACACTCCTTGGTTGCGAAATTATTAAAATGTATGTAACTGACAGATAAATGTCACTGTCAAAGAAATAATCTTTTCAAATTAATAATAGCAACGTTTTAAAAAGAAGAAAGTAAATATAACAATAGGAAAGGAAATCAATACAGTTTCCAGCATATGTAAATATGTAGGCATTTAGATTAATAAAAATTAATGATTCGCAAAGAAGTTTAAGCTAATTCTCATTTTTAGATTATATTATCAAAGAAGGTAGTTACTTGGATTAGTTTAGATATTTTAAGAAATAAACTGCCAGAATTAGAGTAAAATTCGCTAATCCAAAAATAAGGATTAACTTAATCTTTTTGTGACTCAGGCGGTAAATGGCGGGAGGTATTGTGTTGGCCACACCAGATTTTTTAATTTTATCGTGAGATTGTGGAAATTCAATCAAGAAAATGGATATTTTCTGTAATTTGTTCAATAATCCGAACCTTTAGATAATCCGGATCAACCTATGCAATTATTAGTTCGGATTAAAGAGGTTCAACTGTATTCTGTTTTCCTAAAACCCGAGTGGTGGATAAAATTGTCAAACTGTAAGTACTCCTCAGTCAATGGCAAGAAACAAGATTAAGGAATTTAGTAGCCATGTATTTGCTAGATGAAAGTGAAGACGATTTACTATTTACGATGAGTTTAAGAAAAACAGCATTCCATGTACAGCATGCATCTTCAAAAAACACCCTTTCTTCGTGCTATGTCGCTTATTTAATATAAATTACATACTTACGACAGTCCGACGCGTTTTGGTGCGCGTCTATACTGCTCAAAAAGCAGTGATCGCTCCTGACGCGATTTGTCGAGACGGTCGCGATCTACCAAAAACCAAAATGCCTCTATGTAACGGGGACTAGCAAAATTGGCCCTTAATGTGTACCTAGTATAAAATGTAGGTTCATGCTAAAACGTCATCACCGCTTATCTATATTTTAAACTAAACGAAAGAAATTTGAGTAAGTTTTATAATTTAAATAAATATAAATAAATATATCATCACGACATTGCTGGGTGTGCCAATCTGCTTTGTACACAGATTTCGGTAATGATGATGATATATTTGTTCCTTTCGGGCGTTTACCAGGCGTCACCTCACGGGCACTCATTGCTAGCGTGAAGAGTGCACCGCAGGGGTCAATTTTGTGCAATTAAAATTCGAAATATTTGGTATCGGTCGAGATCGAACCCGGTTCCCCAGATTCGCGACCAGACACTCAGACACGCCGCTACGTGACCCCATGGAGTTTTATAATTTGTTTGATAAAAATGTAAATTGGCCGAATTATTATGACAATAATGATAAAAATTATTATTAATAATAATAATATTTATTGAGTGCTAATATACAAATATAAGTATTTACACAACACAAGTCAGTATAGAGAGACATAATACTGTAATGTGCAGTGCCCGCCGTCGCCGCCACTGTCACCGCCGCTGTCTCCGTCGCTGTCGCCGCCCCTGTCGCGGGTCGAGCGAGTGTCTATTGTTAGCAATGACGCAACAGACTTGTCGGAACCTGCTTAATTACGCGGTTGATGTAACCTATTGTGTTCAGAGTTTTTATCTAGAATAGTGTTCTAGTAAGTTCTCGAATACAAATGCCAGGGTATATAAGCACCGTTAACGAAGGCATTGAACAGTCTGATATAAATAAGCGTCGCGTATTGACGAGTTAGTGATATAAACAGATAGTTGAGAAGTTGTGAACATAAACAAATATAGTTGTATAAATAAATGAGTTATAAGTTGTTTAAATAAATAATATTAGTGTTTAAGTGTTTTATAATATTATTAGTCTTAATTAGTGTTTATTATTCGTTTAATTGTAGTGCTTGTTATATTTATCATCTTTTAATTATATTTAATATCTATTTATCGTTATAATAAACTTTTATTTTAATTAATAATAATTGTCTAATATTTACACTTCACCCAAATAAATAAAAACGTTACAATACATTTATAGGAAAAGTGATAATCATTTTTCAGTATTTCCATAAATTTTGAGGTTGTAAATGGCGCATTTTCCATAAGGATAATTTTAATTTTGAATTCGTTAATAGGTACTCAAATCACGAAGAAACTTAGGCAAGGAATTGTAAAGTTAGCATAGCAATTAACACCATATTTTGATTTATTAAGATGCAAATAAAAATGATTGATTTGAATTGTTCCTGGTGTTGTAAGAATGTATTGGGCTGTTTAACTCAGGGTTGGCAAAAATGATGATTTATTTACAAAATCAAAAATCATTGATTTTAAAAAAAATCAAATAAATTATGATTTTTTTATTATTATAGACTTGTTGGTGTTATTGCACTTTTTAAATATTTTAAAAGCAACATAAATATTTTATTTCATAAACGAAAAACGAAATCTGTATTAAAACCCCAAAGAATGCATTTGAATTTTTACTTATACGTAGTATATAACGCGTCCACGCGCGCCTGTTTAAATTTTAAACTTAAACTATGCCTACCTAAATAAAACATGTCATACATGGCACTCTGTAAAACGGATATTTTATTTTTTGTTCATCTCATGACAAGAACTTATTATATCAATAAATTTAGGCTCATTTGCAGCAGTATTTAATTCTGAACATTTTTTTATATTTACACTTTAGTTCTAAAATTAATAGGGTAGAATTTAGAAATATACGAAAATTGTATTTCCTACGGTCTATAAAAAAAAGTAGACACCCGGTATATATGTATATATTTTTATATTATATTACCATAGAAGTATTTTCTTTTAGTTAACTGTGTAGAAATCTAAATTAATTTGAAAAACAATTGATTTTTTGACAAAAAATGTATTATTTTATAAAATTTGATTTAAATCAACGGTTTTTTTAAAAAAGTCATTTGATTTAAATCGTGATTTAAATCAAATGATTTAAATCAGGCCAACCCTGGTTAAACTTGTTATCTTTGAGATTATTTTTGACATAATATTAACTATTTAGAATATATATATATATATATATATATATATATATATATATATATATATATATATATATATATATATATATATATATATATATAGGGTGTTTCCTTTAAAACAACCAACGCTTTTCTGGACGAACTAATGACTTTAGAAAAAAATGTTATATACAAGAAATGATCAAGAATAAGGGGCTAATTTATTAACAATAACAAACCAAAAATTCGACCAGTGGTTCTCAAACGGCAGAACAAAATTATATGTTTTTAAATGGTATCCTATATAATTTTTTAGCCCATTAGATAGAGATTTTTTTTCTGATTTCAACGATAGAAATATGGTATAGGATTGTATAACAATTATTTCGAGAAAAATGGTATTCAAAATAATGTTATAGTATTACAATAGGCTATGCAATACGTTTGTTGCCTAGTTACGCTAGTAGTAAACCCATTATTATTATAACATTATTACCATTTTTCTCGAAATAATTGTTATACAACCCTATGCTATATTTACATCATTGAAATCAGAAAATAATATTCTATTTATAGGGCTGAAAAATTATACAGGGTGCCATTTAAGAAAATATAATTTTGTTCTACCGTTTGATAACCACTGGTTAAATATTGATACATTATCCCCTTATTCTTGATCATTTTTGGTATAAAACATTTTTCTCTAAAGTTGTTAGTTCGCTCAAAAAAGCGCTGGTGGTTTTAAAGGAAACATCCTGTATATAATATATATATATATATATATATATATATATATATATATATATATATATATATATATATATATGCTAGGAAAAATTAGTAAACCCAATTTTACAAATAGAGGTTTGGTATCTGAATGAAAAGAGGAAAATGAAATTATTCTTATACATTTTTTTTTTTTTGTAAATTAAAATTTTTATTTGCATGAGATGAATGACCCCAAATTATAATGCCATAAGACATGAAGCTTTGAAACAATGAATGGTAGGCTATTCTTATTGTAGTAAATATAATATTTATGTGTGGAATTTTTGTGAAAATACTGAGGTATACGAAGAAGAAAACATATTTGTCTTGCGATAGCCGTGTATTTGGCGTGTATGCTCGCTCCATTAAATCAATAAATCATTAAACCCCATCAATACGCCCATAATAAACAGTTTGGTAATGAATGAGCGTACCTACTCGTATCGTATGTTAGAGCAAGTTCATGCACTGTGTCAAATTACTATTCACAATGTAACGCGACGTAATGAAGAAACATACACAATTAAATGAAGTGAAGTACAAACACTCAGGAAATTTACAAAGTACGGATACGAACCTGTGTTTCGTGGACTAACTCCTGTTCGTCCAGGAGGATGATCTTGCAGTGGATTGAGCGGGGAGAAGAACAAAAACAGTCCATCATCTTTACGCACACTGCAAAGAAGAAAATCACAGTAACAAACAAAAATATAAAAATTTGTGATTCAAACAGAAACTGCTACTTGTCAATTTGAATTATTTAGGATAGAAATCAAATAGAACACTATTTATAAAGTTATTAACAAATATTTGTGTTTCGTTTTAATTTAAGCTCAATTGTTTTTCACAGCCTACTGGAAAATAACTATAAAAATCTAATGTATTTACATTTAAATTGAATTTTTCTTAATTTTTTTTTTTATTTTTTTTATTTTATTTTTTATTTTATTTTTTTATTTTATTTGGGAAGCCAATGGATATTATACCCAATAATAGGTTTCCACACCAATACATGAACAATTTACAATATTATTACAATAACGTAATCAATATAATATAAATATAAACATAAACATAAATATGCCTTCATTAACGTTAATAACATTTACATTAGTGGTACTTAAGTAATATATTTTTGTTCAAAATATATCACTGTGGTTTAAAGCGGATTTAAATTGTGCTATTGATAATGAAAAGATATCTACTTCCTGACAGTTCTTATTGTATGTATCCATAATTCTGTTTAGAGTTGAATTTTTGTAATTATTTGAATTACACTTTCCAATATAGAATAAATTTTTGTTTCTTGTGTTAGATTGTGAAACATGAAAATTCAAATTATTTATAGTATCATGACCGTCAACAAGGTTATTGACAATTTTGAATAATAGGAGCATGTCTTCTATTAATCTTCTTTGTTCAAGAGACTGTTCTTTAAGTGTATTGTTATAATTGTCATTAGCAATGGAAAATTTAAATTTTAACATATGTACAATTTTTTTCTGTACAGACTCTAGTAAAATAATATTTTTTGAGTAAGTAGGATTCCAAATTTGGCAAGCATATTCAATTATAGGAAGAACGAAAGATTTGTATAATAATAGAAATGGTTCAATTTTAGTGAAGCTTTTACAAGATCTGTATATAAATCCCAATATTTTATAAGCTTTATTGGCAATGTAACCTATATGTTCATTCAAGAGCAATTTGCTATCGAATAGAATACCAAGATCTTTTATGGAGATTTTACGCTCAAGTGTGAAGTTATGCAAGTTGTAATTAAAATGAATAACTTTTCTGTTTCTTGTGTAACTTACAGTATAATATTTAAGGCTAAATCATTCTCAGTACAGTATAATACTAGATTATCAAGTTCTTTCTGTAGTAGATGACAATCATTGATAGACTCTATACATTTATATATTTTTAAATCATCTGCATACAGAAGGAGATCACAGTAATGAAAATAGTTATAGAAATAGAAAAGAGTTATGTAAGGATATAAAATATTTACATGGTTGAATTCAGAAAAAAATACTCTATCAAATAAGCCTAAATATATATATATATATATATATATATATATATATATATATATATATATATATATATATATATATATATACCATCCCATTAAAAAAAATATAACTTTGTATTGTAACTTGAGAACCCCTGGTTTAAAAAAATCTTCTCTATTCGGATGTCCCCCTTGGTCTTTTACCGTGTGTCTTAGGCCAACCGACACATGGGGGATTAACATGGAAAATCAGTTAATTTGGAATAGTATCTCCCCAGTGCAAGATATTTAGTTGAAATTTTGTATGCTTATCCAGGGATACTAATTCTATACATTATATTTCAAATCAATCAATTTACATGTGTAATATTAGAAAAAATTAAGAAAAATTGTACAATTTCCAGGATCTTACTTCATATCCCGAAAACATAGTTTCCAAGCAACAGTTTTGATAGTATGGTGGTAGCGAGTGCGCTTGGTAATAAACAAAATTCGGAGAGACGGGTTCGAAACCAACCAATTTTTAAATATTTACTTTTCAAAATAATTTTTGTTATTAATATGTTTTTAATCTTTCATTAATATTTAATAAAATGGATACGTTATACGCAACACAACTTATTTATTTTATAAAATATAAATCGCACTAAATACCACAGCAAGAATTAAAAAATTACAACAAATAGTCGAAATGACCGCCATTTTGTACTAAGCAAAATCCGAGACGATCATAACATTGTTGTCTCATTTTGCTCAGTTGTCGATTTGAAATAAGGCTGCAATCATTTCTCATTGTCATAATGGTCGTAAATTTTTGATTTTAAATGACCCAAAGAAAAAATGTAAGGGGCAGGAGATCTTGCAGGCCATTTAATTGATCCATTTAAACAGATCTAAAAATATTTTTCCTACAACCGTGCGTGAAAAGTACTTTTCACGCACTCATTACAGTGTGTACAGTATCACTTTTCAAGCACTAGTGCGTGAAAAGTACTTTTCACACACTAGTGCTTGAAAAGTAAATAAGCGTTGCTAGGCAACATTAAAATTCGGTTAATTTGCCTGTCAAGTATATAATTATGTAGTAAATAATAATGAAAGTAATAAAATTTATTAAGAAATATGAATATACACTGTAAATGAAACAAATCTAATATTTTTTTTAACAGATTGAGTACTGATCTAATTTTTAAGGACATTAATATTTTTTTGACATGTATTCTAACCTAACCTAATTTTTAATATTAATATTAAATGTACAATTTGTACATTATAAAAGACTAATCATCGTCTGTCTGAGATTCTTCTAAGTGTTTAAGTTACATTTTGTACAGTGTTATGAGAAAGAGTACTAACAGTATTTAAAGCTGCTGGATGCCTGTACACTCAGTATTATGAGAAACATCAATACCATATCGGTTGTAGGAAAAATGTTGTATGCAACACGTGTGTAAAATAGTATTTTTTGTCTCGTGCTACAATTTCCGCCAAAAAGTACTACTTTACACACTTGTTACATAAATAACTATATTGTAATCAATGTGATTCAGATTTTACAAAATATAATTTATGATTGAAATAATGTTTATATTTTATTAAATATGAATAAAAGATTAAATACATATTAATGATAAAAATTATTTGAAAGGTGAAAATTAAAAAAATATATTTGCTCTCGACTGGTTCCGAACCCGACTCTACGAATTTAGTTTATTACCAAGCGTACACGCTACCATTATGCTATTTGAACCGTTGCTTAGAACTATTTTTTCCGGAATATGAACAACAATTCTGGAAATTGACTAATTTGAAATATAATCCATAGAATTAGTATCTCCGGATAAGCATACAACATTTCAACGTAATGCACTGGGGAGATACTATTCACAATTAACTGATTTTCCATGTTAATCCCCGGGGTTAATCATGGGGTCTCGTGGCCGCGTGCCTGAGTGTCAGGTTGCGAATCAGGGGAACCGGGTTCGATCCCGACCGACGCCATATATTTCGAATTTTAAATGGCACAAAATTGACCCCTGTGGTGCACTCTCCACGGCAGCAATGAGTGCCCGTGAGGTGACGCCTGGTAAGCGCCCGCACGGTGCAAATATTCCATCATTACCGATATCTGTCCACAAGGCAGATTGGCACACCCAGCAATAGGTAACTAGCCGTGATGATATATTTATTTATTTATATTTAATCCCCCATGTGTCGGTGGCCTATGACACCCGGTATATGATTGACTTAGTATTTTATTGTATCTTTTATGTTATAGAGATTATTTGAGCTAGCTTGTTTACTGTTACACCCTGTTTATAAAGAGATATCAACGATAAATCAGACAAGAAACTTGTTTTAAAAAAATATATCTAAATACATATTACAAATATAAATTTTATTTTTATTATTTATTATAAATTAATAATAAATATATCATAACCAACTTCGTATATCATACAATTCACGAAATCCCAAAATATTTTGACTTGCCGACGTACTATTATTATTATCAAAATTTGTATTACTCACAAAAGAATGCAATGTTTTTGACGAATATAATAAGTGTAATGAATCAGTATTGAAAATATTTTTATTTACGAATTCAAAATTGATGAATAATTCCCTATGCCCGTTGGGAAATAAACAAGTACGCCTATGTATGAACCAATCGGCATGTAGTGCAATGACATCATCCTGACCGATTCAGAATGAGAATCGCAAAGGTAGAATTCACTATGAATAATTATTTGCGCGAATCATTCTTTCAGTAATAAATATTTTTATTGTCACATAAACTCTGCACAATAAAATATCAAAAACCTAAGGTTTTATACAGAATGAAAACGTCAAATTTATTTGTTTTTTATTGCTACTACTTCGGCTTTGTATCAGATACTTATGCTAAAGTATCGACACTTAAATATAAACGCCTACAATTTCATAAAAATACTTGTTTGAAATATTAAGTTGTGAAAATTTGCAAATATATATTAATTAATTAACACATTTTAATGTATACTCCTACGAAAATAAACTCGTTTTCCAGAGCCGGATTAAGAGAATTTTAGGAATATTTCATCTACTAATTGCAATTTTTATAGCTTAGTCAAATAATCGTAAAACTTAGAAACTTTTACGACGGCACTATAATTATGGTAATATTACTTAATGTAATAAGAACATAAAAGAACTTTTATTTTAATATAGCTTATTTTAAAAAGTAATTAAACATAAGATACATCTTGTAATATTATACAAAATATTTGATATCCTCCAACACGAATCAATACTCGTGTAATTTGAAACCAAAGATATAATAAACATTCAAGAAATAAAAGTAAGGAATTCCTACGTAACAATTGAATAACATAAATTTAAACAAAACAGTAAATGTCAATGTATAAATTTTATGATATATAAACATTTTATTGTTTATTTATTCACTATCAATAAAAATTGCAATAATAATTAGGACTCATTTCTAGTCACAAACAGCTATCGAATCGACACACATATACAGTTTCTGTTTTTCAATGTTCTAAATACAGCAGGTTAAATAACTTTCGTGGTCAATAATAAATTGAAAATATGCATAGATAACAAGCAACTTGAATAAAATAATTAACAGGGTTGGCAAAAAACATGATTTTTTTTATTTTTTATTTTTAAAGACCTGTTGGCACTTTTAATTTTTTTAAACAATATAAATATTTTATTTCATAAACGAAAACGAAATCTGTAATAAAACCCCAAAGAATGCATGTGAATTTTTGCTTATACGTAGTATATAACGCGTCCACGCGTGCCTGTTTATATTTTTAACTTAAACCATGCCTACCTAAATAAAACAGGTCAAAACATGTCTTACATGGCTCTCTGTAACAAGCTTCAAACGGATATTTTATTTTACGTTTATCTCATGACAAGAACCTATTATATCAATAAATTTAGGCTCATCTGATGCAATATTTATTTTTTTGTATTTCCTATGTAAAAAAGTAATCACCCGGTATATATGTATATATTTTTATATTATATTACCATAGTATAATTTTCTTTTTGTTAACTCTGTATGTAGGTATCTAAAATAATTTGAAAAGCAATTGATTTCTTGACAAAAAATGTACTATTTTATAAAATTTTATTTAAATCGTGATTTAAATCAAATGATTTAAATCGGGCCAAACAACAGTAAACATAGGCGTACCTATGTCATTACTATACATTTAAAATGATTGCTAGCTAGCTATTATCACGTTTTTTACAAGTGAACATAGGGAATGTTTTATAGTTGTCAGTTATCAAAATGTTATCTTTCAAAATGATATATACACTTGAAGAAAAAGCACAAATGAGAACTTGGGATAATTCCAATATGAATCTAAGACAAGTTTCCGATTTATTTGCTGCTACTTTTAATAAGCGATCGAGTCCAACAACTATTAGAAAAATCTATAATTATTATATGAATTATATATATATATATATATATATATATATATATATATATATATATATATATATAGGTACCGGGTGTCTTAGGCCGACCGACACATGGGCGATTAACATGTAAAATTAGTTAATTGTGAATAGTATCTCCCCAGTGCAAGATATTAAGATGAAATTTTGCATGCTTATCCGGGGATACTATTTCTATGGATTTCAATTCAAATCAGTCAATTTACAAGTGTAATATTAGAATAAATTAAGAAAAATTGTAGAAGTACCATGAATGTTATTCATATCTTGAAAATAATAGTATCTAAGCAACAGCTCTGATAGAGTAGGGGGAAACGTGCGCGCTTCACAATTTAGAGAGTCGGGTTCGAAACCAACCGACAGCAATATTTATTTTTTAATTTTTTCTTTTCAAAATAATTTTTATTATTAATATGTTTTTAATCTTTTATTAATATTTAATTTAATAAAGTGGATACATTGTACGTAACAAGATTATTATATATATATATATATATATATATATATATATATATATATATATATATATATATATAATATTTATTTATACAAAATAGCACAATCGTACAAGAATAAGTCACAAAATTATGTTACATAATTAACAAAGAAATTCATTGATATTGTAGTATGCTTTATCTAACAGAAATAGTTTTAATGATTGTTTAAATTTGGTCATTGGTAAATCTTTATTATTTTTGGGTACATTATTAAAAGTTTTTATGAGATTATTTAGAACTCCTTGGTGAATAACGGATAGATTACTTCGCATGATAATAAATTCATATTTAGTTGTCGTATTGTACTCGTGTATCCTCAACATATCTTCAAACAGATTTTCGAATTTTTTGACAAAAATGGCAGCTTCTAGAATATATAAACTCGATAAAGTTAATATATTGTATTTTTTAAATAAGTTTACACAATGTTCTCGAGGGCTAACTCCACTAATTATTCGAACACACTTATATATATATATATATATATATATATATATATATATATATATATATATATATATATATATATATATATATATATATATATATATATATATATACAGGTGTTTCCTTTAAAACAACCAGCGCTGTTTTGGGCGAACTAATGACTTTAGATAAAAATGTTATATACCTAAATAGTTCAATAATAAGGGGCTAATTTATTCTTAATGACAAACCGAAAATTCGACCAGTGGTTCTCAAACGGCAGAATGAAATTATATTTTTTTAAATGGTATATATAATTTTTTAGCCCATTAGATAGATATTTTTTTCTGATTTCAACGATATAAATATGGTATAGGATTGTACAACAATTATTTCGAGAAAAATGGTATTAAAAATAATGTTATAATATTACAATAGGCTATGCAATACACACGTCTGTTGCCTGTTACGCTAGTAGTAAACCCATTTTTTATTACATTATTTCTAGTTTTTCATACCATTTTTCTCGAAATAATTGTTATACAACTCTATGCTATATTTATATCGTTGTAATCAGAAAATAATACTCTATTTAAAGGGCTAAAAAATTATATAGGGTGCCATTTAAAAAAATATAATTTTGTTCTACCGTTTGAGAACCACTGGTTAAATATTCGGTTTGTTATTATTGATACATTACCCCTTATTCTTGATCATTTTTGGTATAAAAATTTTTTTTCTAAAGTTGTTAGTTCGCCCAAAAAAACGCTGGTTGTTTTAAAGGAAACACCTGTATATATATATATATATATATATATATATATATATATATATATATATATATATATATATATATATATATATCTTTGGTGACCATAATTTATTGATTCGTCTTTTTATTAAAGTTATTGTTCTAGTTTTATAGGTATATTGTTACGTAAATACGTAGTGCGCAAGCGCTTATTTTTACGACGAGATTCAAAAAAATGTGCGAGAACGAGAGCGAGATCGAGATTGCAGATCCGAAAACGAAACAAGATCGATATTTTATATTTCTCGTCTTGTCTCGCCTCGCGTGCATCACTAGGCGGGCATCACAAACTCAAATTCTATTTGTTAAATAATTATTTTCTGCATTTATTTATTAGAAAATGGATTACGGTTTTTTAAAAAGCGATAGTAATAATTTAAGTATTATTCAAAATAAAAATAAAAAAATGTTTGAAAATAGTAAGAATTTAGAATAAATATGTGACGTACATAGATAGTTAAGTACATTAAAAACTCAAATATTTTAAAAACTAATATTTTTTTTTTAAATGGTAATCCTTATTATAAAGTTTTAGGTGTATAAATAATCAATTTTCTAATTTGTTATCAAAGTGTACAATATTCCATAGTCTGCTGATTATTATTAGTTGGCTTTAGGTATAAAGGAGCATTTAATTATAGCCAAAGATCAAACGCTACTGCCGTTAACTAGAAATTGTTAATTTACAACACAATATAAAAGTTTTCTTTAAATAAAATTAACAGCATACCAAACCGAGTTAATTTGCAATACGAAAACTGATAATGGAATGTTATAATTATTTAATTAAAAATGTCCAACTGACTGCTTCGAAAAATTAGCATACTGTGAACATGAATTATTGTAAAATAATTTTAATTATGTATTTAGAGTTTTTATTTCAATAATTTAATGAATTCAGTTATTGATGTAAAAATTGATAGTTAATACATTTGCAACACTCAGTTGAAATTTAAATATTTGTTATATAGTGAAATGAAACTATTTTGCAAATAACATCAACATTGCGGTGCATTGTCATACTGAGTAAACACGGAACAGGCAACCTGATTTATTATTGTGTGCAAATCAAATGTTTCAAATAGGCATACGTAAACATTTTACATGCAGTCAGTTGCTACCCTATCAGGAACATATTTACAGGTTACTGTACTCGTTTTATAAGCAACACAATCAGATGAAATACGCACACTATAAATTGTACTTCTCTTGGAAAAATCTACAAATACATTTTCAACTACAAAGAAAATCAAGCAACGAGCACTGTGCTTATAAAAACAAAAAAACGCACAAAAGTCACGCTTGGAAAACTCGAGGTGAATTTTGAGCGTTAGGTTATTCAGGGTGTCTACCGACTTGGAATAGGTACCTTGAATACCTGGAAATATCCTGGAATGAAAAAATGGTCTTCCTGGAAACTCTTTAATGTTTATATACTTGGAATTTTTAATTTATTTACATTTTTGTATTTTATAATATTTTTTTTGTACTTAATTTTCAATTGAGCAATTCTAAAATTCTAACTTTCTAATATTGTTTTTTACCTCCCGCTATCCTTGGTAAGGGAGGTATAGGGATCGTGCTAAAAATCGTATATCCAGATTTTGGTAAATGCCCACGTTTTAAGGTCCCTAGAATCCAATTTTAACAATTTTCACGATGATGTCTGTGTGCATGTGTGTATGTGTATGTGGATCCTCCACTCTTAATCAAATACTATTATTCAGAAAATTTCGAAACCTTGTATTTCGAACTTTTTTCGTAATGGAAGGAGCCCATTAGATTTTGGTGAAAATCGGATAACCGGAAATGACACTTTACTAGATGCTCAAAATAGTTTTTCTTCAAAAAATACATTTAAATGCTATTTTTTCGAGATTAATGTTCTAATTTTCTATAGATTTGCATTAATACTTTTTCTATATATTTTATGGATAAATTTATAAAATTATCTATAATTTAAATCTGAGTCTACGCTTTAAACAAACAAAATGCAGTTATTCAAATGTATGTAACTGACAGATAAATGTCACTATCAAAGAACTAATCATCATTACCGATATCTGCGTACGAAGCAGATTGGCACACCCAGCAATGGGTAATATGAATATGCCATGATGATATATTTATTTTATTTATTTAAAGAACTAATCATTTCAAAATAATATTAAGAACGTTTTAAAAAGAAAAAAGTGAATAGAACAATAGAAAAGGAATTTAACAGTTTCCAGCATAAGTAAATATGTAGGTATGTATTTAGATTAATAAAAATTAACGATTCACAAAAATGTTTAAGCTAATCCTCATTTTTGGATTAGTGAATTCTATTCTATCCCGGTATTTAAAATTTAATCTTCATTTTATTATAGCTCCGGTGGGTCAATGGTTAGAGCAACGCCTCATGTCATGAAGGCCCTCGGGGATTTAATCCCGTTGAGGGGTTTAAAAATATGGTAGTTACTTGGATTAGATTAGACTATATTTGAAGAAATAAACTGTCAAAATTAGAGTAAAATGCGTTAATCCAAAAATAAGGATTAACTTAATCTTTTTTGTGACTTGGGTTTTAAATGGCGGGAGGTATTGTGTTGGCCACACCAGATTTTTCAGAACGTTTTTCGTTTCGTTTCTGGGTTTACCCCTTCTAAAGGCTCTTCTGAAAATTATGACTTCTTCGCTTGCAATTTTTTTAAAAAATACTTGAACGTAACGTCATCTGTTGCACTGAACTCAATTTGGCGAAATTCGGGTGGTTTCATGTATTTTATAGGCATTTTTCGGAAAAATGATTATTAGGTTGTATGTGTGAAAAATGTGACGTTTTCGCTTGCAAATTAAAAAAAAATTCTTTAAAGTAACCGTAACCCAACACACAGAACTCAATTTGACTAAACTCGGGTAGTTGCATTGCATTTATTTTATAGGAATTAAACTGTACCTACTTTTTTCAGATTTTTTTTTTAATTTAGTGTTTTTAATGATTTTGCAAATATATACCGGGTGTCTACTTTTTTATGGACCATAGGAAATACAAAGGTAAAATTTTGACTGTAAATTCTGCCCTATTAATTTTAGAATTGAAATGTGTAAATACAAAAAATGTTTAGAATTAAAAACTGGACGAATTGAGCCTAAATTTATTGATATAATAGGTTCTTGTCATGAGATAAACGCAAAATAAAATGTATTAATAAAGCAGAATTTACAGCACTATGAAAATTTTAACATTATATTTCTTATGATCCACAAAAAAGTAGACACCCGAAATATAACCATCGAAATAGCCGTTTTGGCTAAGATTAGAAAATATTTTTTTCTTTTAATTATTTATTTAAGGTTCGGCATTTGCCCGGTGGCCGTATCCGGTCCTGATCGTTTTAGTTGAATTATCAAATGATCT
Source organism: Harpalus rubripes (assembly GCA_963082715.1). Lineage (NCBI taxonomy): Eukaryota > Metazoa > Arthropoda > Insecta > Coleoptera > Carabidae > Harpalus > Harpalus rubripes. The sequence goes on along the minus strand of OY720458.1, from coordinate 47,539,100 downwards.
TCAATATCATTAAACAAAAAAGTTTCCCCATTGAACAATTATCATCAGGCATTAGGCCTACAGTTTTTTTTTAAGTTTTAAGTGCCCGTATATTATATTTAAATTAGCCGATAAAATGTTGTAGAATTTTCTAACCATATATGTATATATCATAATTTATTGAAAATGTATAAAACCGGTCGAATTATTATGAGTTTGAGCTCGTATAAAAAAGAAGAAACTATTTAACTACTTCTAATTTTCAAATAGCAGAAAAGTGGTCCCTATGGTGCTCTCTCCACGACAGCTTTGACGCCTGATAAACGCCGTTAACGGTATAGCTATATCATTACCGACATCTGTGAATAAAAGCAGATTGGTACACCCAGAAATGGGTGATATGCCGTAATATATTTATTTTTAAAAAATGACTATTTTGTTTTGCTATAAGTTTTCCATATGTATCATGTAATGTCTCTTCAGTATATGGTTTTCTCTCAATTTTCCAGACGTGATTTTGTATTCATTTATTGATTAAATATGTAATTATATGAAAATAAAAATAAATCAAACAGCAATGTATTTATGTTTTAATTCGGTTACATTAAAAATGTATTTCATGTGCGTTTTACGTTGCATATCAAATGAAGCATGTAATAATGCCAATTTCATTGTACATAAATTTTAAACTTTAATTTAATAATTAGTTTTTTACATCAGTTAAACCATTCTATTAGAAAAAATTAGTGAAGATATATCAAACGAAATATTCTTTGTTTATAATTATTTTTTCTGAAAAACGCAGAAAGTGATTTTACAAACAAAACTATCACCTACCGAGAATTAAATATGTATGAAATGAAAAACTAACTAAATGAAACTACAAATCGTGATTTTTTACTAAAGTCACAACATATCCAATACTGTTAATGAACGAGCTACAAATAAAAGAATCAAAGGCAAAAACAGTGTTTAATATGGTTAGTAGTTAAACGCCGGATTTCATAGTGTTCATTAAAATGTCATGCACAGATATACGAATAAAAATATAAAAAATATGTAATCGTACTGTGTACAACAAATTGACAACTGATAGGAATGAAGAGAAAAAAAGAGAAATACAATGTTGTAATTTTTCTACAGAACTTCAGGGATGTAAAAGCGTAAATAAATTTCTGTAATTTACCAAATTTTGTTTATCGTAAATTACAAGATTTTTTTTATATAAACACAAAATATATCATTACGCCATTTTACTCATTGCTGCCAATCTCCTTTGTACAGGGTGTCTCATTTTCGATGTATTTTAGAGGTATCTCGTATAATATTAACGATAGACCAAACCGTTTACACATTCCAGAGTCAACTTTTCGATCTTCTTTTGTTTCCACGCTACAAGCAAAAACACGTTATATGCTCATTTCAAAAATATTTCATAACGTATTTATTATAATAGTTACAGAAAAATTGTGTTAATATATTTTGAATCGTTTTTTAGGTAAAATAAAATGGCGTAATTAGATATTTTGAAAGCTTAATAATTCTCGAGATAAAACACAAACTTATGATTTTTTAAATGGGAATCTATGTTGAAAATAGTCTCATCTTTTTGTTTATTTTACTAGCTTTTCAATGATATATCACAAGTCTACATTCTTTTGTTTTAAATCAGAATAATAGATACAATATTAATTTATTGGGGCGAAAAAATTCATAATTATTAAAAAACAAAAGAAAAAATCTATTACAGATCATCATTTGTTTATTTTGATTCTATATCTATTAATTATGTTCTCAAAATTATTCTTAATCAATTATTTTCGGGATAGTCAATTTTTTACCGACAATTACAGTTGGCTTTGACACAATTCGAAAAAATTGGTTTAATATGCTTTTGGAGCAAATACTCGTATATTGAAAAAACGAGTAAAACTGAAGTAAATAATATTTGAAATAAACAAAAATGATGATCTGTAATATTTTTTTTATTTGTTTGTTAATAATTTTTATTATTTTACCCCAATAAATTAATAAATAAACTTTTATTCATATAAAAAACAAAAGAATGTAGACTTGTTATATACCATTGAAAAGCTTGTAAAATGAGCAAAAAGATGAGACTATTTTCTACATAGGTTCCCATTTAAAAAATCATAACTTTGTGTTATATCTCAAGAATTATTATGGTTTCAAAAAATCTACTTAGGCCATTTTATACTACCTGCAAAACTATTCAAAATTTATTAAAACAATTTTTCTCTAACTATCATAATAAATAAGCGAAATACGAGTTTTTGCCTGTAGCTCAAAAACAAAAGAAGGTCAAAAATTCCTGTGGTGACTATAATTTTTTTCTCGAAAAGTTGAGCCTGGAACGTGCAAACGGTTTTGCTCTATCTTTAATATAACTCGAGATACCTTAAAAAAGCATCGAAAATGAGACAGCCTGTACACAGATTTTGGTAATAATGATGACATATTCGTACCGTCCGAGCGTTTACCAGGCGTCACCTTAAAGGCTCTAATTACTGGCGTGTAGAGTGCTCCACAGGAATCACTTTTGACAATTTCTGACCTCGGTATGTATTGAACATGGATCGCCAAAATCACAACCAAGCCCTTAACACACTTGGTCTGCTGCTCATAAAAACCTTTTGTTTATACAATTATTAAAAAAATTCGGTAGGTAATAAACGAGTTGAAGACAAAAGTAAAATACACATTCAGAAAAAAGATTCTTACTGAGAAAAGAATCTTAATCCCGCACAAAAGAAATTTTAAATACAAGATTAATTATTCCAAAAGAAAAACCTCAAACAAAAAAGAGAAAAGTGCGAAGATTAAAAACAATGATAGAATTATTTTAATATTGATCTAAACAGAGTGAAGAACAAAAAATGAAACATTTCCGGGGTAAATTAATTCACGTCAAAGGAACAGAAACAAGACTTGTTGTTCTTGCAGAGTAAATACACACTATCATAATTCTCTTCTTCAAACAGGCCTCGTTTGCTTATCGCACAAGAGGAACGAACGACTTACGCAGGCTAAATTAAACTACAACACACACCTAAATATAGAAAATTTATTATAGATATTACGGCAAGACATCATATTATAATTGGAGCATTTATATTCAAACTAGTTTTTTTTACAAACGGTGGAATACGTAGATAAAAATAATACAATTACTAAAATATTTTGACTCCTACACCGTTGTATCATTGAGTACGTTTATCTCGACGTTTGAAGCCGCTTGAATTTAGTAAATCCTTTTTCAATCTTCGAAATAAACGATCGAGATTAATATTTCAAGCCGCTTGAAAATGTCAAGTCTATGACTACGTTTATCTCGATAATTCAAGCGGCTTCAAGTATATTATGACTTGAAAAATCCTATTGGTTTATCTCAGCGGATTGAAAATAGGATTGAGTTATTTTCAAACTTCTTTAAATTCATATCGACTACAAAAAGATAGTTAAATATTTGATTATGCAGACAGACAGGGAGAGGTATATGATCTAATTTCATCCTGGATATATAACCCCAAAATCTACAATTTGTCATGATGTTATTTGTCTTCTTTTATATTGCGACTTTTATAAAATGAGGTAAAATGCAAACAACGAACAACTGATATGAATTTAGTAAGCTTCATTGTTTATTTCGACAGAAGTCAAGCCGCTTCGTAAGTCCAAGCCTGTTACTTTATAGGATTGACTTGACATTTTCAAGCGGCTTCAAATATTAATCTCGATCGTTTATTTCGAAGATTGAAAAGGGATTTACTAAATTCAAACGGCTTCAAACGTCGCGATAAACGTAGTCATTCATATAAAATAACAAGCTTGGACTTATGAGCGGCTTGACTTCTGTCGAAATAAACAGTGGATCATCAAATAATTTAACTAGAAATGCGCACATCCGTAATCAGGGTTGAAAAAACCCGGGTTTTATTGCGTTTTATTAACAAACATCGAATTATGATAGGTATTTATTGATTTTAATTTTATTTAAAGTATCTTTTAAAAAATTCTAAATGGTGGTAAATTGTTTTTAAAAAAGCGTAAAAATGCAGATTTTTAATTAATATTTAATCTTACCCAGTAAGATATGAATCGATCGAGAAAACTTTCTCTACATTTGGATTTTGATCAAAGTTACGAAAATGATTAGGTGCCGACAAGGCTCATAATCTTTTTAAATTTATAGATACTTGAGTTTCTTCAAATTTAAAAAAAAAGGTGTTTATATGACATAAGCATATTATAATTCATAAATTATGTTTTGTTTGTTACCTACACATATTATGATTTTGTTTATTTTTCTTTTTGTTTCTGTATCAGAGTTTAGAATTTAGACCAATAAATATACACCATATAAATTTTATAGAAGTAGTTTTATTGGCTTTTTTAAGTTGGGTTTTTTAAAAAATCTGGATGGGTTTTTTTTTGGGTCGGCAAAATTACAACAACCCTGTCCGCAACATGTTCCAGTGTTACTAAATTCATATCATTTGTTGGTAGTGTGCAGTGTACCTAATTTTATAAATGTCGCGACATAAAACTTAGTAAAATCGCCCAGAAGCTAAATATTTGGAACGACGAAGAAACAAAATATTTTTTTAAATGTATTTAAAAAAAAGGCAACAAAATGGCAATTTTGATTTTGAGGTTACATATCCAGCATGAAATTAGTTCGTGTACCTCTCCCTGTCTGTCTTCATAATCTAGTATTTAACTATCCTTTTCTAGCAGTTACGAATTTAAAGAAGATTGAAAATAACACAATCCTATTTGGAATAAACCAATAGGATATCTCAAGTCATAATATACTTGAAGCCGCTTGAATTGTCGCTCGAATTGTTATAGAATATTTTAAATTTGAAGGATGAATGTCCATTTTCTAGCAAAATGAGGTGATTGATCCTGCTAATTGATTGAAGTTAATCCTTTTAGATGATATATTTAAATAAGGCAAAAACGGTAATAGTCCTAAGATACAGGCCTTAGAAACTGCTCCAAAAGAGCTAAAAAGAGTGAGGGTCCAAGCATCAAAGGGTATAAAATGATGAATGTCCACTCGTACATCGATATACGCAAGGAATAGCTTTGGTCAGATGATTTCTGTTCAAGGCCTCGAATTCAGAATTGGGTTTTCCCCAATATGAATTCTACTGCTCTAGACCAGTAGAATTTGAAATTTATCAGAGGAAAGAATGGGGGAAATCTCAATTCTGTCAGATTTCAAATTTTTCTGGTCTGGAGCAGTAGAATTCGTAGTGGTGAAAACCCAATTCAGACAAAATTTGAAATCAGACAGAATTTGAAGCTACAAAATCGAGGCCCAGTACGAAATTTGTTAAGTTAAGAGAGGCATCTGAGGCTATCTGATGATAATATCTACTTCTTAGGTATGGGTAGAATTAATAAAACCACCAAACGACGCAAAAAGTTTGGACGATTGACTGATGTAGCGAAAAAGCTCAGACTACAAAGCCTTGGTGAAGATTGAAATGTTCTAAAACCGACTTGTAAAAACTTTCGAAGTTCTGCGAAGAAGAAGAGATTACCTCTCATCATTACTCCATATCTATATATTTTTTTTTAAATAATCACTTCTGTTTACTCAAATATTCTTAAATTTGAATAAAAAATTAGTTTTTTGTTGCTAAATTGTTTTTCTCGCTAAAACTAGCATAACATTGAATTTCAAAAATATTCGATTTCATGGACTTCACCATTTTGCCTAGTATATTCGGTAGTCAGACTGGAAAATTTTTATTAGGGCCGACATAAGTAGAAACTAGAACCATCCGTGGGTATAATAATGTTTAGAAATGACTAATCTGAGTTTTGCACTACCTATGGTTGAATACACTTCAAAAAACATTCCATGGGGTTTCTGGCGCACTGAAGAAACACATTTCGTGACAATCATCTTTTCTCCCTGGCTCTTCTTTTAAAATTTCAATTGCATTAATAAAATGTGAAATATTATTCCTTATCACAGTGTACGTGTATAAAAATATAAAATGTGGCCATGAGCAAAAGAAAAAAATATTAGGGAAATAAAAAGAAAATTCATATTTGGTGTATTGTTACATTTCCTAATTCTTCTTTTATTGACATCTGATATCTCAAATTACAAACATTGTTATTTTTCTTTTCCGAATAAGATTCTTATATAAACAATACATACAATAAGAAAACAATTTAACTTTTCCGTGAAATGAAAAGAATTTCAATACATGCTCGAAAGAAAATTTACCTTTAATTAGAATTTTTTATTCAAAGTGTAAGTGATATTAAATTCCCTATAATTTTTTGTAATTTATATCAAATATTTGAACTATGAACTATATTCTCTTTTATGCATTAAATTAATATTGAAAATTGCGAATTAAAAAGAAATAAACGAAAAGACTTTGGAATATAATGTCAATTATTTTTCTGGATGCGTATAGAAATATACTATTCAAACTTTGATATACAATTCAACATAGTCAAAGGAAGATATGTAGCGTTTCTTTGACGATTTATTGGAATTTTCATATAATATGAAAAATGTTATTCTGGTTTATTTTGTACATAGAAACAAGCACAAATAACATATTTTATAATAAAATAACTATTATAAAAATATCGCTTTAATCTTTTAGTTCAGAGCACACTATAAAGTGCAGCTTACAGTGCAAGTAAAGTACCTAAGGTAGAAAAGCATATTTGTTTCATATTTTTCCATTGTATGTTCATTTTTAATATAAGTAACATACTTATAGTTTGCCTCGGTAAATAGTAATATACGGGGTGTTTTATTTTTCAAGGTACATAGGAAAATGGAAAATTAGTTTTATGAAGCCAGTTGTCCCCCGTTTTAAATGACAAAAGATGTGGTATCAATAGAAAGATAAAAAATCTGATGTGGCCAGCACATTACCTTCCATCAGCTCTATGTATTTTGTACAAATTTTATACAGAGAGTTCCTTGCAAAATAATCTATTTCTTTTCGTAAAATTCGGAAAGTTTCTAGGAAAATTATAACACAAACATATTATGTCAATTGCACTTGACACTGACACCTTTCAATCAGAATTTTGTTAATATAGCAGCTGTTTACAAAGTTATGGCATAGCTAGCTAATTTATGAAATTTAATTACTTTATAATTTTTTAACTCTATATCAATTTAATATGAAGTATAAAATGCAATCAAATCGTATAGAGAATAAAATATTCTTTAATATTTATAATAACATTAAATGTGAAAAAATGACATTTAACATCGTTTTTTCAAGAAAAACTGTTAAAATCTTTAAATGAGGGTACTTCCGGTAAACAAAATCTAATCAGCTCCTCATATGGATGTAACGAAGAAGAATACAAAAGAATTATAATTTTTGGAATTGTAGTATTAGAGTTATCGCAGGCGAAAATTTTATCACACACAGATACACACATACATACAGACATCATCGTAAAACTAGTAAAATTATATTCTGGGGACCCTGAAACGTGCTTATTCATCAAAAACTCACCATCGAATTTTTTGACCAAAGACAATACCTTCCTTACCTAAAGGTGACGGAAGGTAAAAATGTACATGTAAATTATGCAATATTTTGGTCCCTTAAACTAATTATTAAATTTATTCAAAAAGATGAACAAATGTTTGACATTTTATCATAATTTGTTGGCTATGATTTTTTTATTTTCTATTTAATGTTTTATACGATTAGAAAATGCTTGACAAAAATTAAATTAATATATGTTCTCATTTAAAATTAAAAAGTTAGTCTCGTATACACTGGTCCAAAAAAATAATTTATTTTTTCTTTAAATTTGTCTTGTGAAATAGAAATTGTTTGCCCATTTAACCGTCTTTGTACCTCTTATAGTTCTCGAGATAGCAATGGTGACCCATTTAAAATGAACATCCTGTATAATAACCATTTATAGTGTACAATATCGAGTTTCACATGATGATACTCCATTGTTCACACTGAAAACTTCTTGTTGATTCACTCATTTCCAAATGAACGAAATGTTGACATTGGTTATTTTTAGTATTAATTAAAAGTTTTCAATTTGTTTCCGGTCAAATCCGAACCCGGACCGTCAGAATAACAACCGATAACATAACACTATACTATAACTCTCTCAAACACGCGGCTCAATAATTTTAAAATGATTGTTAATATTTTGCCGATTTTAGATTACTGTTCCTGCCTCTACATTCCTTTTCTATCACAGACGGAAAAAAATAGAATTACCCGTTTTCAAAATTCATGCCTACGTTTTGTTTACGGTGTATGTAAGTACGATCGTATATCGCAGTACCGAATACGTGCTAAAATGAATACCATAGACGATCGCGTGAAATCCTCCTATCTCTGTCTCGTACACAAAGTAAAATTAACTGGTACTCCACAATTATTTAACGAATAAATTAGTTCCTAAGCAATATAATTATACGCTACGAATAAAAGATTTGTTCATAGTACCACCCTACATAGAAAATCTAAATTCAATGCAGCTTTTTCATATCTAGCACCATCTTTATATAATGCTTTACCTGAAAATTTAAAATCTCTTGCTTATGGTTCTTTCAAATATCATGTAAAAAAAATGTATAATTCATATGTTTAGTCTGTAATGGCTTTCCGATTTCATAACACCTATACGACTTGTGCCTTTTTCCTTTTTCTTTTTCTATGCGTTTTATTTTTTGTTAATCTTTGTTTAAATTTAATTTTTTGTAAACAATAGTATATTACTAACCGAGGTGGAAAGTGTTTCATTGTCGAGGGCGAAGATAGTTAACCAAGGCGCGAAGCGCCGAGGTTAACTATAGCCCGAGACAATGAAACTTTTCACCGAGGTTTGTATACTATTTTATTCACAATCTGAAATAAAAAATTAATATTTGATATTTAAATAATAATAACCTAACATAAATGAACGAATGGTATGAGATTGTTCATTTGTCACATGAACTGTCACTTTGATTTCTAACCTTAAATATTGATTTCGTTCATTACTTTTATTATTTACAAGTTTATTACATATTTTTATCATATAAATTGTAAAGATGCTTTGTTTATATGTAAATACCCATCATTGATACGCATTGATCTCTCAAAGCGGGGGGCAGCTATTTCCCGCCTCGAGGTTGGAAAGTATAGCGTGAGTATAGCTGAGGTTGGAAAGTGTCAACTTTCCAACCCCAGCTATCTTCACGTTATACTTTCCAACCTCTTGGAATATGAGGTTAACAATAATTAACTTCCCAACTTTTTAAAAGTCAGAAATCGTCATATTACTAACCGATTGTGAATAATAGTATATTACTAACCGAGGTGGAAAGTGTGAATGAAACTTTTCACCGAGGTTTGTATACTATTTTATTCACAGTCTGAAATAAAAAATTAATATTTGATATTTAAATAATAATAACCTAACATAAATGAACGAATGGTCTGAGATTGTTCATTTGTCACATGAACTGTCACTTTGATTTCTAACCTTAAATATTGATTTCATTCATTACTTTTATTATTTACAAGTTTATTACATATTTTTATCATATAAATTGTAAAGATGCTTTGTTTATATGTAAATACCCATCATTGGTACGCATTGATCTCTCAAAGCGGGGGGCAGCTATTTCCCGCCTCGAGGTTGGAAAGTATAGCGTGAGTATAGCTGAGGTTGGAAAGTGTCAACTTTCCAACCCCAGCTATCTTCACGTTATACTTTCCAACCTCTTGGAATATGAGGTTAACAATAATTAACTTCCCAAGTCAGAAATCGTCATATTACTAACCGATTGTGAATAAAATACTTTTTCTACAGTCTATATACAAAGTAGCCATTTGCGCTCTCTTTTGTCAACGCAAAATGTCACTTTGCCGCTCTAGAGCGACAAAGTAGAAAAAACGCTCGCTCCTCAAATTTCTAACTATACAATGTTGAGAAATGTTACTTGGCTACATTCTTAATGGAAACGTTTAGTCAAGAATTAATGACACTGTAGTTACACATTACCCACTTAACAAGTCAATCTGACATATAACTGCTTTGTCGGTATGTTACATAACCAAACAAAATGCCGCACTGCTGTGAAAATAAAATATGGCATTCATTTACAAAAACGAAAGTATAAAATGCTTAGATTAGATTAGATTGAAACAATAGCTCAAGAAGAATAGAAAATACCGATAAATAAAAATAAATACAAAATAAATTTTTGTTATGGTGGAGGACCCCATTGTGGCGACTGTAGAAAAAATCTTGTGTGTGTTTCGAGCGCAAATGGACATTGTCGATTTCGAGAGAATGCCTCGCTTCTGCGTCGCGCGGCAACAACCTCTCAATCGACAATGTCCCATTTTGCGCTCTTAATACACAAATAGCTATTGTTGACTTATAAATATCTGTTCTAATCATTGTACGGGTTAGGTGGAAGAACAGCCCTTGGCTGAACCTCGCCTTTGACGTACGGTCAATAAAGATTTTATTATTTTTTTTGTAAAAAATCTAAAATATATACGTCCTCAGGGCTGTTCCAAGACATCATTACGCCCTGTGGGTTTCAGTGTTGGAAATGCAGCTATCAGGCTACCTAAATTTGGCTCAATTTGTCCAGTCGAGAAAAACCCGCGTCTGAAACGGAGACATTCTGTCTAGGACACTCGCTACAGTTACACTTTCAAATAAATGAAGTTTACATGCGCACACATTTAAAATGTCAGATTAACAAATTGGGAACATGATGTAGGTGTACGCACTACAAATTTGGCCGCTCACAATTTCTTCCTTTTAATTGAAAGCATCAATCTAGTCAGATAACAGCCTAACAGCCGGAGAATTCAGGCTTATCATTTTTCCTTCTGTTCAGATACGGAAGGCATTCAATAAGTAAAGCGACAATCAGGAGCAACACAAAAACTGATAATGAGGAGCATTACGTTTTGAACACCGTAATAAAAGCAGCAATTTCATAATTCATTTGATCACATGATCTGTATTTTTTTATCAAATATTTTAGAGTACCTACGAGTGCTCTTTCACTGTTTAAGCTGGCAGAATACTATCCCGGCAAGATTGGTGTCTCGGGTTCGAATCCTGATGGCTGACAATTTTTCACTATTTATTTCAAATATAAATAAAAATAAAATAAATATATCATCACGGCATATTTTCCATTTCTGGGTGTGCCAATCTGCTTTATACGCAGATATCGGTAATGATGATGACATATTTGTACCGTGCGGGCCTTTACCAGGCGTCACCTCACGGGCACTCATTGCTTGCGTGGAGAGTACACCACAGGGGTCAATCTTGTACCATTTAAAATTCGAAATATTTGGTGTCGGTCGGGATCGAACCCGGTTCCCAAGATTCGCGACCAGGCACTTAGGCACGCAAACAAATATAGCAACTGTTAACTCATTGTTAATATTAATAAGATACATGGTTCATATTTTTTATAATTTTATTGTAAATATTCAAAGTAGTTCGATTTAATAATAATACAAACAACCATTCTTTCCTTCCTCTCCTTAAAAACTCCCAACCAATCTTCAACTGGAAAGTTTTCAAACTAATTTCTAGGAGACTTAAAAACTGCCAAACTGTCAAAATAATTTCTAGTAGTTTCAAAACTGGTAAAGCTGTCAAACCAATTATTACGGAGCTTAAAAACTGTTATTTTCTGATTAGTTTCATATTTTCATTTTTCACTCACGATACTTTAAAAAAATTATTAACCAAGTTTGAACTAACTTAATTTTCGCAACTTAATTTCAAATAACATAAATAACTTACAGTTTTTAATTCTCTTAGAAAATATTTTGAAAGCATTGCAAAAAAAGAGCTTTTCATAAGTGGAAGGAAAGAATGGTGAAGTGTATTATTGAAGGAAACTACTTTGAACATATATATATATATAAAATTCTAAAAAAATATATATGAACCATGTGTCTTATTCTCTATAATTCTAGCGTGACCAACAATTTATTTTAAAAAATGCAGGAAATAATAACAATATCTGCATTTTATTATTTATATTTTGGTATTTTATTGTGTTTTATACATAGTAAATACTTTTCATTCAATTTTAATATTTCAATTAATAATAACAAATTTTCGTAACAAAAACTAATAAAAAATCTACTTTTAAATGTTTAATTTTATTCAGGATTTAAACACTGGACCACAATATAATATCCAGTGTAGTAACAACCTTACAAAATCGTATAAAGATCTTGATTTTTTAAATTTTATTTGATAAAATAAATACAGGGTGTTCATTTTAAATGGGCCACCATTACAAAGACGATTAAATGGGCAACAAATTTAAAGAAAAGAAAAAAAATTTTTTTTTGAACCAGTGGTTCTTAAAATACGGGACCTAACTTTTAAATTTTAAATGAGGTCATATATTTTTCATTTGCTTATTCGTTAGATAATTTATTTCTGAATTCAGTGATATAATTTTTTTATTTCCTTACATAAAGACTTTTTTGAGAAAAGTGCATGTAAAGTTTTATATTAATTTGATTAAAATGTGGCTATGATAAGAGTGTCATGAATGGAAAAAACGAATATGTGTTAATTTTTTTAACATTAGACATAAATTAGATTGCCATGAAAGAAATACATGAATATTTTGTTTAAGTTGACATTTATGATCAGTTACAAGAACAAAACATTCACTTCTTTAGATCAGGGCACTCTAATTCTATGTAATAAAAATAACATGTAGTTATTTTTTCCATTCGTGGCACTCTTATTATAGCCATATTTTAATCAAATTAGTATAAAACTTTACGTGCATTTTTCTCAAAAAAATCGTTATATAAGGGTATAAAAATATGATATCACTGAATTTTGAATTAAATTCTCTAATAAATGAGCAAATAAAAAATATATGTTCTCATTTAAAATTAAAAAGTTAGGTCCCGTATTTTGAGAACCACTGGCCCAAAAAAATATTTTTTCTTTTATTTAAATTTGTAGTATGAAATAGAAATTGTTTGCCAATTTAACCATCTTTGTAGCTCTTGAATGAACAGCATGTATAAATATATAATCATGGCATATTACCCATTGCTGGGTGTACCAAGCCAATAATCTGATTGGTTCACAGATATCGATAATAATGATGACATATTCGTACCGTGCGGGCGTTTACCAGGCGCCACCTCACAGGCACTTATTGATGGGGTCGCTTTTGTGCCATTTAAAATTCGAAGTAATTATGGCGTCAGTCGGGATCGAATCCGGATCCCCAGATTTGCGATTAGAAGGCACAAGGTCACGAGACGCCGTAAAAATTAACATATCTGCTTTCGGCGTGTAACTACAGATTTTCGTACCAACAAAAAATCTACTTTTAAATGTTTAATTTTATTCAGGATTTGAACACTAGACCACAACATAATATCCAGTGTAGTAACAACCTTACACAATCGTATAAGATCTTGATTTTTTAAATTTTATTTGATAAAATAAATATAAATCACGGCGTATTACCCATTGCTGGGTGTGCCAAGCCAATAATCTGTTTGGTACACAGATATCGGTAATAATGATGACATATTCGTACTGTGCGGGCGTTTACTAGGCGTCACCTCACGGGCACTCATTGCTGGCGTGGAGAGTGCACAACAGGGTTCAATTTTGTGCCATTTAAAATTTGAAATATTTCGCGTCGGTCGGTATTGATGGCGTGTGCACCACTAGGGTCGCTTTTGTGGAATTTAAAATTCGAAATAATTATAGCGTCAGTCAGGATCGAATCCGGATCCCCAGATTTGCGATCAGAAGATACAAGGTCACGAGACGCCGTAAAAAGAAACATATCTGCTTTTGGCGTGTAACTGCAGATTTATTTATTTAAATTATATCAAGACTCGTTAAACGAACAAGCAAATTAATTTGTATTAGCAGAGTAAATATTGTAAATACAGATTTACTTTGTTTATGTTTTCCATATACTCATTGTTTTGTATATTTAGTTACTAATTTCAATGATTAATTAGTAGTTTCAATAAATATGGGAGAAATAACAACTTTTGTTTATGTATAATAAAATAACATTTTAATTATTATTTACAGAAAGGGTTATCGTTATTAAAATGAAAACATATACTTACAAGTTTATTTATTAGTTTTGTAAAACAAATATAAGTATGTTTATAAGCTACTATACAAGATGTTTATTAATAACAAAATTTTAGAGAATTCTACATTTTCTGACCAAACTTTATGAATTTACATTTAAGCCTGTTTGTCACGATCTATAATTTTCGACAGAATTCTGAACAAAATTTTTATGAAAAACGTGTTCATAATATAGGCCTAACGGATCGCGTATCTCTAGTAAAAGTGAGCGCTCTTATTATATTGCGGCATTTCATACAATTAAAAATTCTATATATTACAATGAAAATTGTATATATCAACAAGGCAAAATATTATATATATCGCGAAATTATATATATATATATATATATATATATATATATATATATATATATATATATATATATATATATATATATATATATATATATATATATATACAGGCTGTTTCCTTTAAAACAACCAGCGCTTTTTTGGGCGGACTAACGACTTTAGAAAAAAATGTTATATACAAGAAATGATCAAGAATATGGGGCCAATTTATTAATAATAACAAACCGAAAATTCGACCAGAGGTTCTCAAACGGCAGAACAAAATTATATTTTTTTAAATAGTATCCTATATAATTTGTTAGCCCATTAGATAGAGAATTTTTTCTGATTTCAACGATATAAATATGGTATAGGGTTGTATAATAATTATTTCGAGAAAAATGGTATTAAAAATAATGTTATAATATTACAATAGGCTATGCAATACACAGGTATTAATACGTCTGTTGCCTAGTTACGCCAGTAGTAAACACATTTTTATTACATTATTTCTAGTTTTTAATACCATTTTTCTCGAAATAATTGTTATACAACCCTATGCTATATTTATATCGTTGAAATTAGAAAATAATATTCTATTTAAAGGGCTAAAAAATTATATAGGATGCCATTTAAAAAATAATAAATTTGTTCTACCGTTTGACAACCTCTGGTTAAATATTCGGTTTGTTACTATTGTTACATTATCCCCTTATTCTTGATTATTTTTGGTAATAAACATTTTTCTCTAAAGTTGTTAGTTCGCCCAAAAAAGCGCTGGTTGTTTTAAAGAAAACACCCTGTATATATATATATATATAACGGCGCCGCATAAGAAAGTGCGCCCGCAATGTGTTCTGAAATCTGGCAGTTGGTAGTACAATTTTTGATAATTATTATGTTCGTTGATTATTGTGTACAGTTTTAAATTTAATAAAATATTATTAAATTAGGATTCGCGAGCAAGTAGGTAGCAAAACTCATAGAATATTATGAAGAACATCCATGTTTATAGCCAGAATTATCAAGCAAATTACATTTACTGTGATATACAGAATATTTGTATGCACAAAATATTTTGTCCACAAATTTGTTCATAAATATTTGTTCAGAATTCTGTACAAAATTATAGATCGTGACAAACGAGCTTAAACACAAAAGTGACGCTTGGAAAATTCGGGCCCAGTTTTGTGCGCTAGGTTAAGTTATTGTTGTTATATTTAGTGAAACATGCATGGTGTACATTTTGTACGCAAATATAAAGCGATGAGACGTTTTAGAGTGTACCTACATTTTATATTAAGTACACATTAATGTGTCCCTAGACAAGTAAAAAAAAATAATATGAATATACAAAAATAGTGTTGTCCCTATACTCAGATCCTTTTATAATCAAAGCGCTATTTCATTACATTAATTTAGTATAAACCGGTACCTACTTTTACCAAAAAATGTACTAAAAGTGAGTTCAGCATACAAACTAATATTTCAATGTGTGAAATGTATGTATAAACTTCGTAAAAATATTTTATTTATTTATTCATATTATATATTCTCTTTGCTATATCTGTATGAATATGTATTTAGTTTCTGTATATTTAATTTTGCAGTAAAATGAACCATATTTACAATAACATGTATTAGTTACTAAACATAGTTTAAAATATTTATGAAATAAATAGTTTAGAAACGAAAATAAATTTTTAGGACCAGGAAAAATTTATTTTGCAGTAATTTTCTACATTATTAATTTTGCTATATTTTACTCCATTGTACAAATTTTAATAATAAATAATTAAAATTGTATATGTACATTATAAAATATTTTCAACAATATGGGAAAAAAGTATTTCACATAATACCAGTCTGTAAAACTTCATATGGTATATTATACACAGAGATTTAGAGAATAAAATTCTGAATTTTTTGATGCAACAATTTTTAAATTTACGCTTTGGTGCTCAAGTAAACTTAATGTAAATATGTGGTAAAAATTTATTTAGTATGCGATTATTTCAAAAAACTCTATATTAAATTCTTATAGTTGATTGCAATACAATTGAAACATGTATATTGATTTATATGTTCAGTATATCTTTCAGTTTTGTGGTTGATTTTTATCAGGAGTCAATACACGGAATTTTCAGTTGAAACTGTTGGTAATATGGAGATTTATTTAATTGGAGTATTACTTACTTAGACAATATATAAAATACTGTAAGTTCGTGTTAATTTTATATTTTTTAAATATATTTTTCGAGATATTTTTAATATAATTTCTTTCAGTTTTATTGTTTTTGTTATTTTCATTTTTCAGAATATTTTTCTTTCCTTTATCAAATTACCAAATATTACATTATATTCTATTGAATTTATTGAAAATATGTAGTTTCATTTAGCCGAAGTATTACCTACTTTAGACACCATTTAAATATGGTAAGCTCATGGTAAATTTTTATAGTTGGTTTTTAATAAACTGAAGTTTAGTAGTTTAACAATGTTTAATATATCTTTCAGTTTTGTATTTTATGGGATTTTCATTTTTCGAAATACTGATCTTACCTTTATCCAATTTTTTTAATGAACAAATACCGTAAGATTTTGTTTATTTTATAACATTTTCATAAACAATCCTTTCCTTTAGTTAAATATGAAGATTTACTTAGTCTAAGTATTAGGTAGGAACTTACTTTCGACAACATATAAAATATAGTAAGTTTATGTTAAATTTTTATAGTTTGTTTTTAAGATAACAGAAGCATGTTTAGTAGTTTATAATATGTTTAATATTTCTTTCAGTTTTGTATATTTTGTGATTTTCATTTTTCTAAATTATGTTCTTAACTTTATCCAATGTTACGAACAAATACAGTAAGATTTTGTTTATTTTATAACAATTTTAACAAATAGAGAAAACAATCAGTTCAAATATGCATTTTCAATTTATATGTTTAAACAATTTTACCAAGATTTGGCGAAATTTTCTTTTAAAACTATTGAAAATATGAAGATTTACTTAGCCTAAGTATTAGACAGGAACTTACTTTCGACAACATATAAAATATAGTAAGTTATATATGTTAAATTTTTATAGTTTGTTTTAAGATAACAGAAGCATGTTTAGTAGTTTATAATATGTTTAATATTTCTTTCAGTTTTGTACATTTTGTGATTTTCATTTTTCTAAATTATGTTCTTAACTTTATCCAATTTTACGAACAAATACAGTAAGATTCTGTTTATTCTATAACAGTTTCAACAAATAGAGAAAACAATCAGTTAAAATATGCATTTTCAATTTATTTGTTTAAACAATTTTACCAAGATTTGGCGAAATTTTCTTTCAAAACTATTGAAAATATGGAGATTTATTTAGCGAGAGTACTTACTTTAGACACCATTTAAATATTAAAATTGTTTTTTGTAACATAACAGAAACATGTTTAGGAGTTTATAATATTGTTTCAGTTTTGTAGTTTTTGTTATTTTGGTTTTTTAAAATATGTTCTTACCTTTATCCAATTCCAAAATCCAATGAACATGTACAGTAGGTAAGACTGTTTATTTTATATTGTGTTTTTCTTTAGTTTCCTTTAGTTTAAATATAGTGATGTATTTAGTTGGAGTATTATGTACTTACTTTAGGCACCATATAAAATACAAGTTCATGTTTTTAATACAACTGAACCATGTTTAGCAATTGTTGAATATTTGTTTCAGTTTTGTAGATTTTGTGATTTTCATTTTTCGAAATGCTGTTCTTACCTTCGTCCAATTTCTTTTATGAGCAAATACAGTACAAGTTTGTTTATTTTATGATATTATTATAGTTGAGAAAACAATCTTTTCCTCTTTCCCTTAGTTTTAGTTTTGTTTGAAATATTTTATATCTCCAACTTGTTCAAATCAGTTTGAACCAACAATGTGTCTAGTGTAAGTATTTATCGAAAAAAATAAAATATCTGTCTTACAATGTGTCTCCTCCTAGCACATGGGCTGTAGGCTACAGGTGCACAACACTCACAGTGGTTAGTTAACGGACACTCGCATGGCGATGGCGTGTATTCGGACGTTCAACTCTTCGAGTTGGGAACGGACACGTGCAGCTCGAACGGAGGTCGAAGCGCGACTGAGGCGCGCCGCGCCGGACCAACTGGGCAAAGCAAAGCAAAGCGGCAAAGGCAACGGCTATGGCAATCGCGGGCGAGCTCACCAACCACCTGTCACACAGACTACGGAGGAGGATGAAGATACGCGCACCAAAAGATGATAAACAGAGGAAGAGGTAGAGGTGATCCACTAGGATGTGCATTCCGAACTGGATTCATCGGGAAGCCAACTTTACCCGGGAAAAAATTGGTTCATAATTTTTAAAAAAGCACCTAGTTACGAACTCATAACAGGAATTATTCTAAAGGAACTGCCAGACAAAACAGACGAACTTATAACATTCACTTTATATTTTTAACTTATTTTAATGTCTTTTTTCCTGTCCAGTCAATAGGTTTCCCCCTGTTGGACAGTGTATTTGTATAAATAAATAAATAAATAAATATACAATGCCATCATAAGACCCAGTTACTATTGGCGACTAAAATTAACGGGAATCCCTCAAGCGGATGATATTTGCAACTCTTGAAAATGGTATTCTGTTATTCAACTTTACAGTAAATATATATAGTGCATTGGATTCCTTGTCGGTTTCTTGTTTGTCTTTTTGTTTTAAAGTACATATAAACAGTGTTGTAATAGATAATCATATTTTTTATAAAGATAAAGATAAAGATAACTAACATTTTTTTTTCTAGATAAGATAATAGATAATTATTTGTAAAGTTATCTAGATAATAGATAATTAATTATAATCTAGATACTTTTTAGATAATTTGTTTACAATATACATAGCATGTTATAATGTATATACAGGACGGAATAATAAATTATTTTATTCACAATCGGTTAGTAATATGACGCTTTCTGACTTTTGAAAAGTTGGGAAGTTAGTTATTGTTAACCTCATATTCCAAGAGGTTGGAAAGTATAACGTGAAGATAGCTGGGGTTGGAAAGTTGACACTTTCCAACCTCAGCTATATTCACGCTATACTTTCCAACCTCGAGGCGGGAAATAACTGCCCCCCCGCTTTGAGAGATAAATGCGTATCAATGATGGGTATTTACATATAAACAAAGCATCTTTACAATTTATATGATAAAAATATGGAATAAACTTGTAAATAATACAAGTAATGAATGAAAACAATATTTAAGGTTAGAAATCAAAGTGACATTTCATGTGACAAATGAACAATCTCAGACCATTCGTTTATTTATGTTAGGTTATTATTATTTAAATACCAAATATTAATTTTTTATTTCAGATTGTGAATAAAATAGTATACAAACCTCGGTGAAAAGTTTCATTGTCTCGGGCTATAGTTAACCTCGGCGCTTCGCGCCTTGGTTAACTATCTTCGCCCTCGACAATGAAACACTTTCCACCTCGGTTAGTAATATACTATTGCATATTTAGAAATATTCCTTTATAATTAATTAAACGTGTATTAATATAATGTATTTAACAAAATTGCACACCAAATAATTAATTGAATTCTGTGCAAATATGGCCATTACCTAATTATGAAACTGTAAAGAATTTACAAAATCGTATCTTCTTGATATCTTGACAAAAAAAGTTATCATATTTATACTTTTATAGTTTAAGGTTCTGTAAAATTTCAATATTTTCACAAAATTCTACCAAAATTACAGTTGTACGCTTGCGCAGCTTTATTTAATTTAAATTCGATTTGTATTAAAAAATAATTTTTTTATTGTTTTATTAAAAAAATTATCTAGATGATTTTCAAAAAATAGATGAAGATAATTTTTATTTTTATTTAGATAAGATAATGATAACTTCGAAAAAAATTATCTAGATATTATTATTATTATTATTATTATTGTTATTATTATTATTATTATTATTATTATTATTATTATAATAGACAATCATTTGTTGTTATCTAGATAATAGATAATTAATTATAATCTAGATACTTTATAGATAATTTGTTTAAAATATACATAGCATGTTATAATGTAGATATAGGACGGAATAATAAATTATTTTGCATATTTAGAAATATTCCTTTATAGTAATTAAACGTGTATTAATATAATGTATTTAACAAAATTGCACACCAAATAATTAATTGAATTCTGTGCAAATATGGCCATTACCTAATTATGAAACTGTAAAGAATTTACAAAATCGTATCTTCTTGATATCTTGACAAAAAAAGTTATCATATTCATACTTTTATAGTTTAAGGTTCTGTAAAATCTCAATATTTTCACAGAATTTTACCAAAATTACAGTTGTACGCTTGCGCATCTTTATTTAATTTAAATTCGATTTGTATTAAAAAATTTTTTTTTATTGTTTTATTAAAAAATTTATCTAGACGATTTTCAAAAAATAGATGAAGATAATTTTTATTTTTATTTAGATAAGATAATGATAACTTCGAAAAAAATTATCTAGATAAGATAATAGATAAAACTATATTATCTAGATGATTTATCTAGATGAAATTATCTAGATAAGTTACAACACTGCATATAAATCACTTTGCAATATGAGCAAAGAACGAAAAAATATTAACAACGTCAATTGCTGCGTTTATGGCTGTCATTCTCGGGGTAGTAAGAAATTATCCGTCCCAAAAATTGGTGATAGGAAGAGTGATATCCGAAATAAATTTGGTCAAATCGACAAAAGAGAGGGCTGGATTAGAAAAATACGAGCTGGAAAACACGTGACAAATCATAAGAGAATAACGAAAATGAAAAGTATTGTATTATTTCCTGACCAATTCATGAGTAAAATGATGCACTTTTCACTTTATAAGTAGCATGCAATATATTTCTTACACTTGTAATTAAAACAATTTGAAAGATATTTGACATTATGCTCTGTTCCATTTAAGCCATTCAGTATATGGCACTGGCAACAGCACAAATCTGAAGTAGCGGAAATTACATTGGGTAAACTCGTCTCTTGTCTCTAACTTCAGCCAATCAAAAAAGTCAAAACTGTTCCCTATGCTCCGCAATACTGAATGGCTTAAATGGAGCAAGGTATAGTTCCATTTTAATTTTCTTAACTAAGTAAAGTAAATACATATTTATTTAACATTCATAAATAATATATGGTATTATTTTACTATCTTGTACAAAATATTAAGACAGTTGTAATATGTTTGCACTGGCCACTATGGCCAGCTATACAAGAGATTTTGTAAATAATCAATTGTAAATTTAAAGTTCTAATCTCATGAGGATGTGACGTTAGAGCACTTGTTTAAACACAGCCCAATTTTTTTTTAACCTGTAGCACTATGTTCATTAACGCCACATAAAAATAACAACCCACGATTCAACAATTCTCTCCCTTCTATAAAACTTCGAGAAGAATTTGTTGCCTCCAAATAAGTAAACATTTCCTTAGAAATAAATCTAAGACAATTTTCTTCGAATGTCATTATAATATAAGTACGTACACAAAATTATTAATAACACTATTTATATAAAGTTTAATGAATTTGTTAGTATATTCCAAAACGAATGTTGGTTATACAATGTTTCTGTATGCGATCTTATAGCACAATACCATTTTCAGAGCACATGTATGCTACAACACTAGCACCGCCATCGGTAGTTTTAGTCGCCAATACTCTCCTTAATGGAAAACAGCGCATATTATTTTAATATATAAACCTAGAAAATCGGAAAATGAAGTTACGTCATACAGACCCATTAGTCTCATATCAATCTTATCTAAAATCTTTGAAAGAATACTTTTAAAAGGACTGAAACAAATACCTACTGGCAGAGTGAAAAATCATACCTGACTATCAATTTGGATTTAGACGACCCGAACCCACTGAGCAAATTCATCGAGTAACCAATGCAGCCTTTTTGGATGTTACTCAGGCATTTGATAAAGTCTGGCATGACGGAACTCTGTACAAACTTAAAAAAACTCTACTGTACAACATGTATCAAATTATAAAATCATATTTAACGGAGAGATACTTCCAAGTGAAGTTCCAATGTGAGTTTTCTACTTTACATCAAATTCAGTCAGGTGTTCCACAACGAAGCGTTTTAGGCCCTGTCCTATATACTGCAGATTTTCCATTATTTCTGCTATTTTGGCCACCACTGAATGCCCACAAATATCATCCAGGAGCCTGTTTCATAAAAGTTTCTAATAATATTAGTTAATAATATTATTCTAATAAAATAATAATATTAAACTAATATTAAAGTGAATCCATATCTACATGTTATATAGTAATTTAGATCATAAAGTAAATACATACGCTCTTTTAATTGATTTATCAAAAGCTTTTGATTTTGTTGATCACAAAAGTTGCTAAATATACTGGAACGCTATGGATTGAGAGGTATTTGTGCAACTTGGTTTCAATCATATTTAAGTGATAGAGAGCAGTTGGTTTACTATGATAACTGTAAGTCTAATGTCAAGCCAGTCCCTTATGGTATTCCACAGGGCTCAATATTAGGTCCAATTTTATTTTCTCTTACGTAAATGATGTAAGAGTTGTTCTTAATACAAATTTCGTTGGTTTTGCTGATGATTTTTCTAAAATTATTCCAGAAAATGAAATTAATACATAAAATACTTTGTCCACATTAACTAAAAATATTTCTGATTGGTTTTCAAGTCTTAAGGCCAACGCGCACTTCAACGACCGAAGCGAAGCGCGGGGAAGAGAAGTTTTTTCATTCAATGTATTATTATGTGTATACGCGCACTTTGGAGCAGCGAAGAGCAGAGCAACGAGGCGACTATTCACATAAGAATACATTGAATGAAAAAACTTCTCTTCGCTTCGCTTCGCGTCGCTCAAGTTCCTGGCGGCCTTTAGTCTCACGCTAAATGCAACTAAATCTATAATAATGAAATTCTCAACAACTAAACGAAATACTAGCATTTTAACCAGATGTAACAATCAAATAATACCACAAGTGAGCAATCAGAAAGTTTTGGGTATTAATTTAACAGAAAATTTAAAATGGGATGAACAAATTAATGATATTTGTAATAAACTTGCTCCACTATGCTTTGCTCTTAAAAAACTTGCAGAAAATACTACAGTAAATACAGCAAAAACTTTTTATTTTGCAAAATTTTATAGTCTATCATATGGCATAATTTTCTGGGGCTGCTCTCCCAATGCCATTCGCATTTTTATACTACAGAAACGAGCTATTAGAAATATTTATAACCTTAGCTATAGAAGTACATGTAAAGATGGTTTTATAAAAGAAAAATTTCTTACTCTGCCGTCTTTGTATAATTTTAAATGTCATTTTATTTATTAGAAAAAATAAAAATCAAATTTTAAAATATGAGAATTGTCATAGTTATAATACTAGATGTAAAGAGAATTTAGTGCTTCCAAAACATAAGTTAAATTTAACTCTAAATGATCCGTTTGTAATAGGAATCAAATTATACAACCATTTACCAGAACATTTAAAGAACATTGATTTGTTTAATTTATTTAAAACGAAACTAAAATATTTATTAATTGATAAATGTTACTACAATATTAATGAATATTTTAGGGATAATTTTAAGTAGTTATTTTGTTTATGGAAATATCAGGAAAACTTTGTATTTTTGATTAAGTATGTATTTTTGACATTCCATATACCAATGTAATTTCGGTCTTACTTGGAGAATAAATTATTATTATTATTATTATAACAATCAAAATTTATTATTATACTGTATTAAGATTTTGACATAATTTTGACATATTATACTTCATTGACTTACAATCCTTTGTGGTTTTGTGATTGATTAAAAAATGTCGAAAGCAATTGGTAAAAGAGACGAGAAGAAAGTAAAAGTACAAATTTTTTTAAGAATAATTTTAGAATTAAAATTTCAATTATTTGGACAATTTTCGGAAAGAAATTCTAAAGACTCAAAAAGAAAAGCGTGGTACGAAGTCAGAGACCACACGGTGGCAATTGGACTCGTGTCTAATAACTTTCCAACATCATCCGGTCAACATACAGTATCAGTTAATAAAGTGTCGATGATAGCCACACATCACTTTTCGTATGATTAAACTGTTCCTTTAGATACACCATGCATATCTCCTATACAATGGTATTGCATACCACTCCCTAGCCAATGTAATGAAATTAAAAGCTGTTCTTTGGGAGATAATGCATGGTTCCGCTTTGTCTTATGTTCTAGTACATTATTTACTTTGTCCAAAACATACCCAATTTTTTCGAAATTAAACCTAAACCTTTCGTTAAATTCGTATGTGTTTTCCAAATTTTAATAAGAAAGTCTTTGTCGAAATATTCTGGGTCTTCTTACTATAATTTCTTCTTCGCCACGTGTCTAAATCAAACATTTTTATTTGTATCTTCAATCTCCACTACAATTACACATACAATATTCACTAACATATTGTTTTATTGCTGTCAAGATACCAATATTATTAGTTTGCTTGTTTTAGAATAATTTATTAGTCATTTTATTTTATGAAACAAATTCCGTTTTTTACTAATAAAATTAGTTTATATTTTGTGGTCCTACACTAATAACTAATATTATATGTCAATGTTTCTATGAACCATAACATAATGATGTTAACTAATATTATTAGACATTCACTAATTTTATTAGTCTAATAATTTTTATGAAGCAGGCCCCAGGAAACTACAAGAACACTTGCAAGATATTTTTAGCTCTAAGAACCTATATCGGCGCTATGAAATCGAGCCCAAATATGGCCTTATTAATAGTAACAGCTGAACCTCCCTTATTCTTGTGAAGAAAAATGTTGGGTTCAAAATTTCTAATATATAAATTACAAGAGATAGAAAATGATCTGATTAATAGAGCCCACAATCTTACAGTGGAATGTCTGACAAATCGTTACTGGACTGTTAAAAACTTACCCCCTCTCATAGAATATTATTTAGAAATAACAAACTATAGAGACAAGTTAGCTATAGTAGGCACAGTACCCGCCTTTTCCTTTCCTTACTATACTTGTTGCAGTAAAATTAATTTAGATATCTCCCTTGTAAACACACCTCTACAAGAAGCCCTATTTTGTATAGAAAACAAATACCCTAATAGCATCAAAATCTATACGGATGGTCCAGTTTTCCACCTCTCGTAGGTGCTGCCTTTTTCTGCCCAAGTTATTATAATGCTTTAGAATTCATAATATTATTTTTTTTTAGATAATACCGTAATACTAACCGATTCCCTCAGTTTCTTAAGAAAACTGGAAAACCTACAATGGAGCAAAAAAAAAAAACAATGAATTAATTCTTAAAATACTAGCACTTATTCTAAGTATTTCATCCAATGGTAAAAATGTTATCTTAGTTTGGATAAGAGGACACTCTGGCATATCCGGCATTGAAATAACCGACCAGCTGGCCAAAAAAGCCTCGTGTGATGGTCACCCATTTAATATAAAACTTTAACCCGAAGAAATTTTCGTTTATATAAAATCTAGCATACTCTCCCAATCGCAATCACTTTGGCATGACATCAATAAAACCAAAGGATACTACTACAGATCTAAAACCTTGGTTCAAAAAAGTTAAAGCTCCAAGAAAATATATAGTTAGTATATGCAGATCTAGATTAAACCACGGCGCATTCTGTAGCCACTTATTTAAAATTCGAGTAACTAATTCCCCTTTATGCAATTGTGGCAACTCGGTAAATGAATGTTTAAACAATATCTTCTGGCAATGCACTAAATATGAGGAAGAAAGAAAAATTCTTTTAAACGACCTAAAAATTGCAGGATCCAAGTTCCCTCTAAATGACAGAATCGTACTCAGCAACCTAAAATTAAGCTTTAGGATAATCTGAGCGATAGAAACTTAAATTTTTGCATGATTAGCAGGCATATATTTTGGAGGATTTTTGAACCCAGGATCTTCCTATGTCTAACAGAAGTCGGATGCTCTATCATCTGAGCTATGAAATTGAAGAGGTGATCCATTACGGTCTGTACTCCAAAATACGTTCACCGAAACCTCAAAATTCCGGAAAAAATTGATTAATCCTTAAATAAAGGTAGGTGCGGGGAAAAAATGGCTACGACATATAAGGCGAATACTTTAAATCCAAACATAGCCCAGTAACACGGGAAAATTGTTTTTCGCAGACTGTTGCTCCCCATTCCAACTGACATAAATTAATTATTAAATTTATTTAATTTCACATTAATACCGATAGTCATAGCATTTGAACAAAAAGAAAAACAAATGTTTGACATTTTATTTGTCAGAATTCGTTACAATTTATAATTTGCGCAACTTTTATTATTTCATATTTTAATGGTCTCGTGGCCGCGTACCTGAGTGTCAGGTCGCGAATCTGGGGAACCGGGTTCGATCCCGACCGACGCCAAATATTTCCAATTTTAAATGGCACAAAATTGACCCTGTGGTGCACTCTCCACGTTAGCAATGAGTGCCCGTGAGGTGACGCCTGGTAAGCGCCCGCACGGTGCAAATACAGGGTGTAAATGAAATAAGTGCATTAAATTTAACCAGTAATGTAACTCGTCAAGAGCAACAATTTTTCTTGATAATTTTTTTCTAAATATTCTAGTTTTTGATTTAAAATTCTTTAAAGATTTGTTTAAAATTTCGTTACCCGCCACTGGTAAGATCTCTGCTGCCCTCAGCTGTCTGAATCAAAGTTCTATGTACACAGCACAAAAATTGTCGGGTGGTGGTTGCATACTTGTAGACACATTAATTAATAAACAATCAACGGAAAACATATTTATTATTAATAAATTCGTAATAGTACAATTTTTAAAATAAAGAAATTTAAAATTTGGATAACAAAATTATAAAATTGTGTAGTAACATAGGTTTCTGAACTTGGGTGAATAGAGTGGAATAGAGTAAGAGCGTAAGAAGAGCATATTAGTTATGGAGGTTATGAAATGAATTTTCGTGTCAAGGTGTCAACACAGCAAATCATAATAGTTTAAATACGTCATTCAAAAAATGTAAGATAAGCGTATTGTGCATTATTAAGACACTTTCTCTGATATATCCAGCCCTATCAGTGAACAATACAACTCATTCGCAAAATTGAAATGCTGGAAACAATGAAATTTTTGCACATGGTATGGAAGTAACTGTTGCTCTTTTAAAATATTCCAAATTGTCATATGTGGCTCATCAAACTGTGATAATCTCGAAGATATTGTATGTGGTACAACATAAATTTACGAATATTATGAAGAGGATGATTTTCGTGTAACTTCGTTGACCTTGAGAACTTCAGCATAGGTAATTACAATGTCTGTGTATCCGCTAATCATAAACATAAGCATTTTGCCAGAATTTTACCTTATAAACAAGTTTATTACTAATGTTAAAATTTAATTGCAACAACTGACAGGACTGTCAATTACTAAAACAAAAATTTTCTTAGGTATTACTACTGCATTCAATTATTACAAAAATATTTGGAACGACTCGTCAATTTGCGGGGTGGTAAAAATGTTAAAAAAATATGCGATTTCGAGAAAAAGTTATTAAGAAATATTGTTGCTCTCGACGAGTTATATTACTGGTTAAATTTAATGCACTTATTTCATTTACACCATGTATATCATTATTACCGATATCTGTGTACAAAGCAGATTGGCACACCCAGCAATGGGTAATAAGCCGTGATGATATATTTATTTTATTTTTATTTCATATTTTATTAACTTTTTTTATCGGGTTTAAAGTATTCACCCTGTAAAACTTAATTAATTTTTAGAATATATAAATCTAAGCATAGTCTTTGAGTAGAACTATTAAATCTATTTTGTATTGTGAATGTATTCGTGATTTGAATAGTTGTAACATTTGGAGTATCCTAATTAAAATATCCAACTATGAGTGTCAGTATCCAGTATGTATGTGGAATGTCTAGAAAATAAAGCATGTCGTTTAATCAAAGAGAAACAACGATTTACCAGGACAATATTTTATTCAAAACTATGCGATAAGTTCAACCGCAACTAGATACAGCTACTTGTAATTCATTTCTACACACAAACTTTCCTTAATAAAAGCCTCATATTTTTCCTCAATTTTCATAAATCAACTCGCGTATCATGAGAGATTTTTCCTCTCTACAACCGTTGCTCAAGAAAAAATCTCGGACAAATGGAAGAAACACATCAGATTTCACAATTTCTTCATATGAAAAATTAGGGTGTTATGCAAGTAATGTGCCATACGTTACAACTTAATAAACAAGGTTGCAATGTATCGTAATCTACAATAATTTCTTTTCTAATGTGTTTGGTGCAATTATAAAAGCATTTCAAAGTGGACCAATAAATATAATTTATTTAAATATAGAATAATTTAAAAATCACAGTAGTTTGATTGAAAACAGCAACACTTTTCATTTTTGAAGGTTTGAAGTCAGAGGCGGAGTATGGATAAAACATTTTTTATTAATGACAAAAATAGTTATAACAAAAGTTTCACCGTTTTGTCTGGGTAAAACTCTGTAATGTCTAACAGCAGCAGCACTGTTTTGGCACACTTCTCCGTACACCCAATGCATGTCGGTGTATTCTTGGTTAGTGAAAGTGGCAGGCATTTCTAAATCCACTGATTACAAATTTAACGTCATTTATAACAACTGACAAATATTGTTTTTGAAACAACTTGATTTTTAGATTTTAACTTAATAAGAAGCTGGTTTGTAATTGATCGACTTTACAGTCCTATAACTTTTACAACTCGATGGATAGAGCAAAATAAATTTCAGATTATAACTTCTTTCAGTTATCTTTATCATACCACGAAGTATGGCACATTACTTACATAACACCCTGTATGTATATAAATATATACAGGTTGTTCCCATACTTCGAGCAAAAACTTTAAGAGCATGTAGTACTGAATAAAATGAGTAAAAAAGCGTAATCAACATACGAGAAAGCGGCCATTTTGAATTAGAATCGAAGAAAAACTGACAAAGACAGTCATTGAACAAAATTTAGTCTATTTCAGTAAATAGACTATAAAAATTCAATACAATTTTATATGAATCATTTTTTTCAATTTCTAATAGTTTAAAAGTTATTTAAAAATTAAATGTTGGTCAAGGTCGCAACAACATTTTATTTGGTAAAATTATTTGATTATTTTTGAAAAACGAAAGCTCATCTAAGATAACCTCTCAAAGGTAAACAAATAGGCTCATTTAATCGAAGTCTTAACTGTTAGCAAAGGTAAACCCCGTAAAACCTCATTATTCACTGCCTTATATCTCGGAAACTATTGAAGATCGGACCTATGTTGATGAAGTTTGTTTTACTTATTTTCGTCAGTACTATATGCCCTTAAAGTTTTTGTTCGAAGTATGAGAACACCCTGTATATATATATATATATATATATATATATATATATATATATATATATATATATATATATATATATATATATATATATATAGTGTAAATAAAATAAGTACATTAAATTTAACCAGTAATATAACTCGTCGAGAGCAACAATATTTCTTAATAACTTTTTCTCGAAATCGCATATTTTTTAGCATTTAGTGTCACATATGACAATTTAAAAAAATCAACAGTTGTATCCATACCATGTGTAAAAAGTTCAATGTTTTCAGCACATAACAGACTTCAATTTTGGGAATGGCTCATAATGTTCATTAATGAGACTGAATTTACTGGGGAAGGTGTATTTATTATGCACAATACACATCTCCACAGACGAAAATGCTGTAAAAATTTTCATTAAAAAATGTTTGGGCGGGAACAATAAATGGACGACTAATTATTGGTAGGTACTCATGTACCTCGTTTAAATGGACAAAAGTTTGTACTTACATTTTTTGAATAACGTATTTAAACTATTATGATTTGGCGACGATAAATAATCATCACATAACCTAATGACTATGCTTTTGCTCTTCCTGGTTACCTCATTCCTCCTTGTCTTCCTCTATTCACAGGTGATTAAAATCCTGGTTTAATAAACAACTTTATAATTTTGTTATCCAAAATTTAAATTTCTTTATTTTAAAAATTGTACTATTACCAATTAATTAATAATAAATGTTATTTCCGGTGATTCGTTTATTAATTACTGTGACTGTAAGTGTAACCGATAACCGACAACTTTTGAGCTGTTTGTATCCCACTTGAATACGCGTGGGCGGGTAACGAAATATGCAGCAAATCTTTAAAGAATTTTAACTCAAAATCTAAAAGATATATATATATATATATATATATATATATATATATATATATATATATATATATATATATATATATATATATATATATATATATATATATATATATGGTCCTACTTGTATTATTGGTACCCAAATTAGGGAAGTTGAGCCGCTAATACGAGTACAAATATCTAAACATGTAAACATACATTTTTGGAGGCTCATAACTCTTGAATTGTTTGAAATATTTTCAAATAAACACTAAAATCGTGTTGTAGGGGGTTGCGCAGCCTACGAGTATCAGCTAATAATAAGAAGTAATAATAATAATAATAATAATAATAATAATATCATCCAGGTTAATATGGCATCGTTTAGTACAAAATTTGTTATTCCCATACGGTAACCCACTCAAATGTTAACCATTCTCATTCTAGCTTAATTTTATTAATCTCTTACGGAGTCTTCGTTTTTTTGCTTTTCTAATGTATATTTTACAAATTTCTATGAAATATGTAACACTCTTTGTCATACTTGAAAGTTTTAATAGGAGCGGAGATATTGGTAATGAAATGTAAATATCTGATGATTAATATAGTGGAAAAAATTCAATGACCAACGCCGCAATAATGAATAAGGTGAATAATTTAGAATATACTGTTCTGTGCGGTAGTCAAACTTAATCAATTAATAATAATATCATAATCATATCAATTACTAATAGCAAATTTATTGATTGAATGGGATCACCTCATTAATTTTTCATCATGTTTACATTATTGCAGACCTGGGTTACCAATTACCAAATATTTTCTTTTTGGAAATCAGAAACAAAATAATGTAAATACTTTTTAACTAATATGACGTATACTAATATTAACAATGAGTTAACAGTTTGTATATTTGAAATAAATTGTGAAAAATTATCAGCCATCGGGATTCGAACCCGAGACACCTACATTGCCGGGATAGTGCTCTACCAACTAAGCTATTGGCTGTTCTCCTCTCAATGGCTGACAATCCTTCACTTTAACGTCGTATATCTATCCCTATCCCGGCAAGGTAGGTGTCTCGGGTTCGAATCCCGATGGCTGACAATTTTTCACAATTTATTTCAAATATACAAACTGTTAACTCATTGTTATTATTAGAATTTGGTTTGGTAGGGCCTTGAGTAAATTATGACTCGTTCATTAGATGTTTAAACGCAGTGGTAGCTTGGCAACCCCACATCTAATCATGTGACGATTAATAATATTCTCAGCAATTACACGACGTTAAAGTGAAGTATTTTCAGCCATCGAGAGGAGAACAGCAAATAGTTTAGTTGGTAGAGCACTATCCCAGCAAGGTAGGTGTCTCGGGATCGAATCCCAATGGCTGACAATTTTTCAGAATTTATTTCAAATATACAAACTGTTAACTCATTGTTAATATTAGAATTTGGTTTGGTAGGGCCTTGAGTAAATTATGACTCGTTCATTAGATGTTTAAACGCAGTGGTAGCTTGGCAACCCCACATCTAATCATGTGACGATTAATAATATTCTCAGCAGTTATACGACTTTAAAAGTGAAGGATTGTCAGCCAACGAGAGGAGAACAGCCAATAGTTTAGTTGATAGAGCACTATCCCGGCAAGGTAGGTGTCTCGGGTTCGAATCCCGATGGCTGACAATTTATCGCAATTATTTCAAATTGCGTATGCTGTTAACTTGAAATCTGTTATACCAGGCGTTTTTCTTTATCAGTTAACATGAGCGTATGTGATTACCATAGTTATATTTAAAATGATTGCCAGGAATGTATTACCGTGTTTTGTTTTTTTATAAGTGAACATAGAAAGTTGCCAAAGTCATCAAACTGTCATATCAATTTCAGAAATTCTTTTTGTCAAAAGGATATTACCATTTTCATTTAACTGTATAATTTAATGTTTCTTAATATTAATTACCTTACTTGTTCTGATTTATTTTTATGTTATCCATTGACACATCTATAGTTCTATAATTATAATTTTTCTAATAGTTGGTGAACTAAAGGTAGGTTTATGCAGCCTACTTTATATTCTACGTTTTCTTTTTCTTTTCGCTTTTACTCCATAGACATAAATATATACTTACTAGACTGAGTTTACAAAGTTAAGCGTTTGTGCCGAATTGAACCGATGGACGCCATAACGAGACGTGTAACACGAGGGGGGTGCAACTAGATGATGATACTACTCTGATGACTGGTGGAGGCTTGGATGGGTGGCGTCCACGACTTCGTGGCAAAGGAAGTTCTTGATAAGGACTTCTTGAGAAGGGCTTCTTGAGAGGGAGAACACACATACAGTTCCCTTTATACTGATATACTACGTTATTTACGGACATCGACACTACTTGTGATTTAGAATAACTAAACTTACATGATTATTAATTAACACTAAGCCTAACATACACAACTAAGCAAGTACTAATAAGTTACATTCCGTAACCCAGCGGGCGGGCGTCGCCCCAAAACTAAAACACTACATGTTCAAAAACAAAACACGTCTGCCCGACGCGACGAACCCCATGGCTCTCTAAACTCGACTCTTCCATGTTTATCCCATGGCTTACTCAAACCGACTATCCAAAACAAAACGCTATCTTCAGGACAGGATTATCTTAGGGGTACGGGGTGCATGGGGCACCCAAAGTCACGCACGTACACATATTAATTTCCAGACTTAAAATATGGTTATTGAAACTATAATTTAGAAGAGTTTATAAAAATTTATTTATCTGTTATTGCGCTTATCCTCGTGTTATTACAGACGCTAATTGAAAGGCGCGAAATTTAAGCGTAGGAAAAAATATGTTTTCTGAAACTACAAAATATAAACATTAGGTACATTGTAAAAGCTGAAGAAAATCAAATTCAATAATAAAATAAATTTATACATGAAACAAATAGTGAAACAAGCTTTGTAAACAAATAATAAACAAAGAAATAAACTTGAAAGACGCTGGCTAACAGAAATAACAGATTGTTGGGTTGCCAACATAAATTAAATAATATTCACTACACTAAAGAAAATAGTTATTATGTAAATTAAATATTGGTCGTACTTTTTATTGTACAACTGAGCTCTATTATTTTGAAATGAAGAAATTATATAAAATATATATTTTAAGTTACTGCATAGTTACTTTTTTTCATTATGTTGTAGAATTTACACTAGAGTTAGCGTCTCGTTATGGCGCTCATTTATTCAATTCTGCACAAAGCTGGACATTGCTGCCATGAGGGATGCTCGGTCTAGTATATATCTTTCCTTGTCTATGTTTTACTTTAACTTCAAGTTTGGTACTTTATGCAGCTACTTTAAAGCCTTCGGTACATATGCGCAGATGTGATTTTTCTGGTATATACAGACTGTCTCATAACTCGCGCCCCAGAGCGAATGAGGAAACACGAGAATGCACTCGGATGTGTAATTCCGAAGAAAAAAAATCTAGCTTAAAATATATTCGAGAAGAGAAGAAGACGTCTTAAAATTGACCAATCAGAGACCTACACCTTTAAAGTGTGTTTGCCGTAATTTTACGTTACTAGGGTTTTATATAAATCAAATCTTCTTTAAAATGTGTGGGCGGCTGTAGTTTTCGAAAAATGTCACTGTCAAATTAAATTTGACAAGGTGAATAAAAAAAGGGCAAATTCTTACCATGTATTCAGCCGCTGATTACTTAGAAATGATTATAATTTTCGGTGAATGTGGACGTAACGCCAGAGAGGCAGCATTAGTCTATTCGGAACGTTTTCCGAATAGAAATCTTGTGGATCATAAAGTGATATTGAGAGCCATCGCAAGGACGCATGAGACCGGTCAAGTTATACCAGATCGAAAAGAAACTGGTGGTGCTCCCAGAATCGCTCATACGATATAAATGATGATCTCGGATGACACCTTCGCTAACCTAAACTTGTTGACAGTGAAAAGTCAACTCTAAAGTGTCAAAATTACAGTAAATCAAACAAATTTTGTAACTCACTAGTAGTATTTCTAAAATCTAGCAACCAGTTTTATTTTGTAATAATATCATCACACCTCAAGATATCCTTCCGGGATTGGTGGATTAAAAAGTCTTGTAACTCCGTTATACAAGCAGCCGCAAATTATTTTCTTCTATTTGTTGGCAACCTATTGTCGTCGGCAAGTGTCAGTTTCGTCTGGGGCGCGAGTTGTGAAACACCCTGTATGTAGTCTTAAATATTTTTATTATATAAATGGAAATATTTTTGCACTCAATCTAACAATAAATAATCTTGTTCTTTCCTCATTTTCTAATTTTTGCGTTCTAACCTACACCCCACGCTGACGTTTGTCATGTGAAGTGGTGCACATGCGCAGTTGTGAAATTCTTTTACTTTAACGGTCTTAAGTTGAATGTTGGTCAACTTTAGTTTTTAAAGTAAAATTAATATGTGCACATAAAGCAGTACATATATTAACACACATTTAACTTTTATAAAGTAAAAGAAAAAGTAAAATAAAAAGTAGGTTGCATAAATCGCTTATTAAAAGTAGCAGCAAATAAATCGGAAACTTGTATCAGACTCATATTGGAATTATACCATGTTATGATTTGTACTTTGTCTTCAGTTGTATACATCATTTTGAAAGATGACAGTTTGATAACTCTGTCTACTTTAATACATTCTTCAGGTTCTTTTATAAAAAAAAACGCGATAATATATTGCTGTCAATCATTTTAAATGTAACTATAATAATACGCTAATGTTTACTGATAAAAAAAATTCCATTTTTTTTATTTTGCTGCAGATAGTTCCTTACCTAATAATTTTAGTGGAAAGTTATAGATACAAAATTTGTTCAGAATTAAAATCACTGAAATTGATAATTATATTTTTGAATTTAATTTCTTCATTAACACTGTTGCAAATATTAATAATAGAAGATGTGCCTATCTTAAAGGAAGCATAGTAAGTATGTACATATATGTGTTAGCTAATAAGACACGCATGTTAATAAAGAACACGCATTATATCTTATGATTATTAATGTAGATCTTTGTTCAGAGCAAAAGGAGAAAAATAGCAGTACATGCTGTAGATAAGATCGAGTCTTTTCGCAGACCATACGAGGTCAACTCTACTTCCGTTCATTCAACGCTTATCTGATCTGATTTACTTATTGCTCGGAGTAACTCGGAATATTCCGGACTCACTCCGGGTACAAACTCCGGAAAGATGTAGCAGGAATAAAAATATTTAGGACCATAAATGATAAATATAAATTACTATACAGGGTGTTATGTAAGTAATGTGCCATAGTTCATGGTATGATAAAGAGGATTGAAAGAAGTTATAATCTGAAATATATTCTGCACAATCTGTCAAGTTGTAAAAGTTATGGGACTGTAAAGCTGACCAATTACGAACCAGCTTACTAATAAAATCTAAAAATCAAGTTGTTTCAAAAAACAATATTCGTTGGTTGTCATAAATGACGCTGAATTTGCAATCATTGGTGTAGTACTTAGATATTTAGAAATGCCTGTTACTTTCCCCAATGAAGAATACACCGACGTGCATTTGGTTTAGGAAGGAGTGCGCGTCAAAACAGTCGCAATTAATAAAAAATGCTTTATCCACCTCCGGCTGCAAACCTTCAAAAATAACAAGTGTTGTTGTTTTCACTCAAACTACTGTAATTTTTAAATAATTTTTTATTCATATAAATAATTCTTATTTGTCCATCTTGAAAAGAAATTCTTGCAGATAACGATACAATGCAATTTTGTTTATTAAAACCCTTGCCTGATCAAAATCGGATCACGACTGACCCAATTTCCTGTTTTATTGTTAATAACTCCCATAATAGAAATATTATTAGCAATTCCTCTTGAGAATTCTCCTAAAATATATTAATATTTTGTTTTATATAATTTTCGTTTATAGAAGTTTAAAAAGTATTGAGTTATTTAACATTTTTTTTTATTTGGGTCTACGATGATCTGATTTTGGTATTCCATGTTATCTTATAATAACCATAGCAAAATAAAGAAATAAAAAAAATTGTTTATATTGCTTAAGGATGGAGATGGAGAGCAAATTTTAAAATATATTGTTTACTTTTTTGCATTAATTATTGTTTCTTCAAGCGTATTATAATATGCATATTATGCTACTGTACACACGCTGTAGAAGATATTCATTGTCTTACTAGTACAAAAATGTTGTTATTGTTGTACTAGTAAAAAAATGTTAGTTTCTTAGTTCACCGCTGACGGCGGCAGTAGCCACAGCAACACAAATCATATTGAAAATTGTTATTTGACAGTAGAATCGTTTGTGTTTTGTAGTGTACACGGCCAGCTTTGACAAAAATTGCAAATTTTACAAACAAAAAAATTCCAAAAAAATGTCAAAAAATTATTTGAAACACTCGAAGAAAAAATAGTATATGTTATTCGGAGTAGAACGCCCTTTTTGTGTTTTACCCAGCTTGCCAGGCCTCGGCTAGCGCCTCGGCCGCAATAGCTGGGTTCAACACAAAAAGACCGCTTTCTACTCCTAATAGCATAATATACTATAATATAATGTTTAATTGGATTAAAAAGAATTATATATTTTATTTTGTAATTATGTATGTTTTCTTTTCATATTATTAAACAAATACAAATTTGTATAATTATTAATAAAAGATGTTTAATAAATATAATAAAAGTAAAACAAAAATAAACATTGTCATATTAATAACAAAATGACGCAAAAAATTGGGTCACAGTTGACCCTATTTTTGGGTACCCAAGTTTTAAAATTATTTAAATCAGGCAAGGGTTAATACATAACAGCCTGTATATTTTATTTTTGGTAATGTTTTATTTTACCCATTTTTAGTAACACTTGCAAAATTAATAAATACCAATTTTTGACGTAAAAGTTCAAAATGTTTAGATATTCCTCAACGCCCTGATTTCAAATTTTGAAACCACAGGTCGATATCATTTTTCATTCGCGAGATATTAGTATTCAAACTAGTACCCCGAAAATGAAAAATTTTGAGCAATAACCCAAATATGGGTCGAAATACCGCCTTGGCAATATAATCATTCGATTTCACGGTCAAAATTACATAAGTATACTTATTTTCAAATTTTTTGGGCAATGGTTACGATTTCCAGAGCAAAATGAAAACTGCCAAAAATCGCAAAAATCAAAGATTTTGTCCATTTTCACACTTTTATTCATACAAATTGAACTAATTGTCCATAAATTATGAAAATTGGTATAATTATGTAACTTTATCCGTAGAATCAAATGGTGTTATCATCAAGTTGATATTTCGACCCATTTTTGGGTTAATAAAAAAAGAGCTTTTTGGGGTTTGATTTTGAACGCAAATAACTCAAGAAAAAAAGAGATATTAACCTTCGGTTTCAAAATTTGGAATCAGCGCATGGAGGATTATACAGTATGTTTATTTTATTTGGTCTACTATTGCTATCTCGAGAACTATAAGAGCTACGAGGTCGGTTAAATTAGCAAACAATTTCTATTTTACAAGGCTATTAAAATGAGTAAAAAAATTTTTTGTACCAGTGGTTATCAAAATACAGGATGAAACTTTCTTACATATAAATTACAAAAACGTAAGGGAAAATTATGAATAATTAACCATATCAGGTAGGCTGTGATAACAAATTTATTATTTTTTTGTAACAAAATCATTTTACAAAAAAAACTTACTATATAAACAATTGACTTCAATTACTCAATATTATCTCAAATGTTTTCATAATCTGCCTGATCTAGCTTAGCAGGTTAATTATTCATAATTTTCTCTTAGGTTTTTGTAATTTATTTCTTTATATATAATATCATATGTGGTAAATTTTTGCCGGAAAATTTTTCAGATTGTTACGAGAGCCGGCTGCCTAGCAATTTATTGTCAACGAGTGATTTTTGATCAATGTCACGAGATAAATTGGCAACGGGCTCGAGTAAAGGAATCGGAAAATTTTTCCAGGATAAAATTTAACCACGAATGGTATTCGGATGACTATTTCCAAAATAAAAATCAGGTAATCATTTATATAATTTTTTTCTTGACAAAAATCTTATAATTTTTACTGTGTTTAGAGGTATTATGTTTCCGTTTGCTTTTTCAACGTTTTAAATAGATTCCTGTTTGAATCGACTCGTTTTTAATAAAAACTGGTAATACTGAAAATATACAGACTTTGACAGGTATGTAAACAATATGTTTCTAAAACGTCAAAAAATGTTCGCTTATCAAAACTCACTTACTTGTAAAAATACGACATCTTATTGGCTTAAAGGGTGCGATAAAATTTTTGTGACGGTGTTTTGTCGGAATGAAACTTGGTAACTAGGTAGAATCCTGAATTTGGATTGGTTTATATATTTATGAGTGAAATAGTCAATAAAAATTCATTACAAGCACATCGTTGAATTTTGCGTAGATTCTAAATACAGGGTGTAAATGAAATAAGTGCATTAAATTTAACCAGTAATGTAACTCGATGAGAGGAACAATATTTCTTAATAACTTTTTTTCTAAGTCTTTTAGACTTTGAGTTAAAATTATTTAAAGATTTGCTGCATATTTCGTTACCCGCTCATGGAGAACAAATGGCGGTTGCCGTATTCAAGTGGGATACAAACAGCTCAAAAATTGTCGGTTATCGGTTACACTTACAGTCACAGTAATTAATAAACGAATCAAGGGAAATAACATTATTAATAATAATGTTATTTCCCTTGATTTGTAATAGTACAATTTTTAAAATAAATAAATTTAAATTTTGGATAACAAAATTATAAAGTTGTGTATTAAACCAGGCTTTTAATGACCTGTGAATAGTGTGAATATAGGAAGACAAGGAGGGACGAGGAAGAGCAAAAGTATAGTTGTTAGGTTATGAGATGATTATTTATCGTCGACAAATCATAATAGTTTAAATACGTTATTCAAAAAATGTAAGTACAAACTTTTGTCCATTTAAAAGAGGTACATGAGTACCAATAATTAGTCGTCCATTTATTGTTCCCGCCCAAAACATTTTTTTAATGAAAATTTTTACAGCATTTTCGTCGGTCGAGATGTGTATTGTGCATAATAAATACACCTTTCCAAG
Organism: Harpalus rubripes; assembly: GCA_963082715.1. Classification (NCBI taxonomy): domain Eukaryota; kingdom Metazoa; phylum Arthropoda; class Insecta; order Coleoptera; family Carabidae; genus Harpalus; species Harpalus rubripes. The sequence goes on along the minus strand of OY720458.1, from coordinate 47,499,173 downwards.
TAAATTATGTCTCATTAATGAACATTATAAGCCATTCCCAAAATTGAAGTCTGTTATGTGCTGAAAACATAGAACTTTTTGCACATGTTATGGACATAACTGTTGCTTTTTTTAAAATTGTCATATGTGACACTCCGTATTGTGATGTGATAAAGATGTACAAGATTAACAAATGTGCGAATATTAAGAACAGAATGATTTGGAAACGCTCCGTGTAAATGCGTTGACAACTCCATGACACTGTCTTTATGTCAACCGTGATGTCAAGTAAAATGAAGTACAGATACGAATAAAAAAATAAATAATAAACCATAGGTAAGTAATTACAATGTCTGTGTACTCGCATTTTGACAGAATTTTACCTTATAAACAATTTTATTACTAATATCAAAATTTAATTGGAACAATTAACAGGACTGTCAATTGCTAAAACAAAATTTTTCATAGCTATTGCTACTGTATTCAATTATCACAAAAATATTTGGAACGACTCGTCAATTTACGGGGTGGTAAAAATGCTAAAAAAATATGCGATTTCGAGAAAAAGTTATTAATAAATATTGTTGCTCTCGACGAGTTATATTACTGGTTAAATTTAATGCACTTATTTCATTTACACCCTGTATATAAGAATATATAGGCTGTCCCATTTACAATAAAAAAATGCATCATGTGTTTTGAGAACTACTGTTTTAAAAAAAATTGTTTCGCTCATTTTAATAGACTTGTAAAATAGAAATTGTTTGGTAATTTAACCGACTTCGTGCTCTTATAGTTCTCGAGATTAGTGATGCACGCGAGGCAAGACAAGACGAGAAATATAAAATATCGATCTCGTCTCGTTTTCGGATCTGTAATCTCGATCTCGCTCTCGTTCTCGCACATTTTTTTGCGTCTCGTCTCGTTCTCGCACGAGAGTTTCGCAAGAGTCTCGCTATAAAAATAAACGCTTGCGCACTACGTATTTACGTAACAATTTAACTACAAGAGGCAAGTTCGCACCGTGTATCTGCAGTCGTATAAGTATAACTATAATAAAGAGACGAAACACTAAATTCTGGTCACCAAATTATTTCCATACGAACATAATGTTTATTCATTTACGGTCATCAGAAAATGTAATAAGTTAGTAAATAATTTAATTTATCTCTAAAATATCCAATTTATCACCAAATTGGGATCTCTAAACTATTTCAATACGAACATCTGCTAATACATTCTGTCATCAATAAAACGAATTAAATATTAAAACTATTTCTGTAACTAAAAGTACCTACACTTTATCATTAAATATATGCCACTATTTAAGTAAAATTTAATCATAAAAACCGCTACACTGGTAACTCGCCGGCACTCCGTTTCTCTCCGTTGACTCCCATCGACGCTTAATATAACATCCTTTACTTTTCAGAGGCGGCAAAAATTTTATTAACCGTAGTTTTAACTGGGGTGGATTAGGGACTGAAATATTGGAGAAAACTAGTTCTATTGGATGCAAAACCGATTTTGTCTTTACTTTGCATTTCCTCGTTCTGGGACCGATCGAAATGGACTATAGATAGACTTAAAAATATATAGTGAATTCATATAATTTTTCACATTCACGTGTTCTATACACGAATTAGTGTTGACTCCATCCCTTGTACGGTGCATTTTTCATTGAATTTATGAATCAAACCTATAAAGTTACAAGTACTTTTTATTGCGAGACTCTCGCGAGAATCTCGCGAGATTTCTGGCTTCTCGCAGTTGTTATATCGATCTCGTCTCGAATTTTAAACTGCAATCTCGCTCTCGTTCTCGTCTCGTATAATGCAGCGAGACGAGACGAGATGCGAGAGTACTCTCGCCTCGTCGTGCATCACTACTCGAGATAGCAATAGTGGACAAAATAAAATGAACAACCTGTATAAAACCATAAAGTCGATTTTTTAAAATTTCTATTTTTTAGATAGGCAGGTAGGTAATTAATTACACATTTAAAAAAAAGTATATCAGTGAAAGTTGTCAGTGTATGAACAAATTAAAAAACACGTGTTATTTTTTTATAAAAAATAAAATAATAAATCAAAAAATAGTGAAATACCCTGTTGCATGGATAGGTAGATAACATGCTAAATTCCCCTTATAATATTGAAAAAAAAAAAATAATTCCCATGTTAAACGCCTACGAACATGGGCGCCCGCAGACTTTTTTACAAGGTGGGTCGAAATTTTGTTGTAAGAAAAAAATGCGCCGCAGGCGAATTTTTAATAATTTTGAAGGTCAAACGTGTTTTAATGCAAAGTAAGATAATATAGAGTTCTTTACAATGAAGCAAATTTAACAAATTCTTAAAAAATTAAAATCAATATTTTATGACGAAAATGCGTATGTACGCTCTAAAAGCGTAGAATTGCCCCTTCTACTAGGCTTTATAATGCGAGATGCGAGCATAAGCAATAACTACAGAAACAGACAATCTGAAAATACAATGTTGCATTAAATTAAAATATATTACTGAGTAACAATATAATTATTCTATTGAACTGCTCAAAATAAAATGTATAATAATTAAATGTTAATTAAATCGCGCTCCTCACAAAATACGGCAACCCTAATCATATGTAAGATACTTTTAATATAAATAAATATGCATTGTCTATTCTTTATTTACTTTTCTATTTCTTTATTTCTATATAACAGTAAAATCCATAATTGTGAAAGTTTTGAGAAGAATCATAAAATGATTAGAATAAACTACGGCATATTAAAGGAAATACAACACCGACGACAATGTAATATAATAACAGTACATAACATAATTTACTCATTCTGACACTTCAGCTATTTCGTACTTAGTAATAGATAGTATGTAATAAATTTTTGATTAAAATATAAGAAAATGTTACCAATAATTATTAAAAAATACAATGATACATTGAAATGAAAAAATAAAATTATAATTTTATTTTTAAAAATGGATACAGTCCATAAATGAAAGGGGGGTCAGTCGACCCAATTTGACCCCCCCTGTGGGCGCCTATGCCTACGAAAAATTGTTGTACCTAATCGTGTGGCTGATGATACTTAACATTGATTGATGATTGATTTATAGTAAGTTGTATCATGTCTAATTTTCTATAATGATTTATTAATCTTTAATTGAGTAGCTATTGAAATCATTGTTCAGTTAAGCAGTGAAAAAATCAAATTCTCGTCACGAAATCCTTCTAAACGCAATCTAAATTAATTGAGGAAAAACCTATAGAGACAATTATATAAAATTTATTAGGTCGTTGAGGAAATACTTCATTCCATTGTAGCCGGCTCACATCTGATGGTGAGATAAAGCACAAATAACAAATAACTGCTGCGGGAGCTTGGACTCAGACCGAAAGCTATTCCTGCGTATTTGGAAAGCAGGAAAGCAAAAAAAGCTCTGTTAAAAATAACTCACAAAACAAACTTCTAAACTTGCCAAATATAAAAGAATGTAACAGGATTAACTTTTATAAAAATGATTAGATTGAAATAGTGTCCGTATTCTGTTCAAAACTGTAAGTCTTAAAAATCTGTAAATCTGTAAATAATAAACAAAATTTTATCGAAAGCTGCCATATAAATTTATATTAATCAACAAACATAGATGTGCTTTTGTTAGTTTTTTTTTTTTGCAGGTTTACAGATCTGTATGGCTTACATTTTTGAATTGAATAGGGCCGTAATTATCGTTTATTCCAACAAATGATTTATTAAATTTCAAGAAATTTGTGCCAGTTTTTAACATTTGTCAAGGCAAATATATTTTTTTTTATTGTTGACAGCTTTCAAGTCCTCCAGATATTAACAAAGGTTACTTCTTTTGAGAGGCTCAAGGGCACACCTTAAATGTGGTGCGTATAGATGCAGTTAAGGCCACACCTTAAATAGGGTTCGTATGTACAGTCTCGAACTATTATGTTCTATTTTTACAATCTGAGATGTGTTTTTATCTTCCGTCACCTTTAGGTAAGGAAGGTATTGTCTTTGGTCAAAAAATTCGGTGGTGAGTTTTTAATGAATAAGCACGTTTTAAGGTCCCTAGAATACGATTTTACTATTTTTACGATGATGTCTGTATGTGTGTCTGTCTCTCTCTCTCTCTCTCTCTCTCTCTCTCTCTCTGTGTGTGTGTGTGTGTGTGTGTGTGTGTGTGTGTGTGTGCGTGTGTGTGTGTGTGTGTGTGTGTGTGTGTGTGTGTGCGTGTGTAACAAAATTTTCGTCTACGATAACTCTAATACTACAATTCCAAAAATTATAATTCTTTCGTATTCCTCTTCGTTGCATCCATATGAAGAGCTGATTAGATTTTGGTTATAATTGGTCAACCGGAAGTACCCTCATTTGAAGATTTTAACAGTTTTTCTTGAAAAAACGATGTTAAATATCATTTTTCACATTTAATGTTATTATAAATATTAAAGAACATTGTATTCTCTATACGATATGACTGCATTTTATACTTCATATTAAATGGATATACAGTTATAAAATTATAAAGAAATTAAATTTCATAAATAAGCTAGCTATGCTAGAAACAGCTACTATATTAAGAAAATTCTGATTGAAAGATATCAGTGTCAAGTGCAATTGACATATTCGTAGTATATTTGTGTTATAATTTTACTCGAAATATAGGATATTTTTGCTCGAAACTTTCCGTTTGGAATTTGTATAAAATACATACAACTATCGAAAGGTAATTGTACATACAAGAAATTTAGAATCTTTTGCAAGGAACTTTCTGAATGGATTTTATAGAAAATACATAGGCATTTACGAACATTCTACCGGTAGATACCGCATCTACTGACTATGTTCGAAAACACGAGTGGTAAAAAGTTACCGTGTTCGAAAATTGTACAATATCTACCAGATCTATCTACCGGATTCATGAAGAATCTAATTTTTAAAAAAAAGGTAGTGACGCAAAGTGAAACGTGCGCGTTAAAAGTTTGTTAACTATATCAAATTTCTAACATGTTTCAAATTTTCAATTTTTTTTATAGGTTATGGATCTACCCTGTTTACCACTTGCGTTCCTAAAATATCGATTCCGGTAGCTATAACCTGATAAACAGCTGTTTACCGGTAACAGTTCACCGGTAGAATTTTTGTAAATGCCTCATATAACTGACGGTAGCTATAACCTGATAAACAGCTGTTTACCGGTAACAGTTCACCGGTAGAATTTTAGTAAATGCCTCATATAACTGACGGTAGCTATTACCTGATAAACAGCTGTTTACCGGTAACAGTTCACCGGTAGAATTTTCGTAAATGCCCCATATAACTGACGGAAGGTAATGTGCTGGCCACATCAGATTTTTTTAGTCACCCAAAACTTAGTAAAATTTACTATTTTTAAGTGGATTATGGTCGCACCTTAAATAGGGTTCGTATGTACGGTCAACAATAATTAAGTTCTATTTTTACAATTAGAAATGTGTTTTTTTTTTGTTATGGTAGCTTTGATAATTTTCAAGTTCCCTGGAAAAAAGTAAGAGTTACTAACTATGAGTGGATCAAAGTCACACCTTACATAAGGGTCTTAACATCAGACTCCAACAATTTAGTTCTATCTTTACTATTTAATTTTTTTATAGTTACGGTTTTTATTATACCTACTTCAAGCCCAAGTCAACTAAATATTAGTAAAGGTTACTATTTTTGAGTGGGTCAAGGTTACACCTCAAATAGGGTTCCTAGGAGAAATTAAGTTCTATTTTTACAATTTGAAATTAATTTCTTTTTAATTGCACAAAATTGACCTCTGCGGTGAACTCTCCACGCCAGCAATGAGTGCCCGTGAGGTGACGCCTGTTAAACGCCCGCACGGTACAAATATATCATCATCATTACCGATATCTGTGAACAAAGCAGATTGGCACATCCAGCAATGGGTAATATGCCGGGGTGATATATTTATTTATTTATTTTATTTTTCTTTTTAAAATTTCATTTTTTATTGTTATTCAGTTTAGAGTAAAAAGCAGTTTTATTATAGTTAAAAATAAAACAGTGAGAAAGTGCATTTCTGTTTCTTTATCGAAACTATTTAGAAAAAGACGGATTTAATTTGTTCCGGTTAATAGTTATCGGTTATTTAGGATATAAATATATCGGTTTCGGTTACAAATCACGTAATTGGACTACTGTTTAACCGGATTTTAAAATCGATATACGAATCGGTTTCTTACCAAATTTGGAAGTAAACCAATCTTGTTCCAAAAACCGGTTTTTACAAGTTTCTAAACCAATATCTGCTATAAACCGGTAATTATCTCTTTCTCAAACTGGCAAACATATTTTTATTGCTGCAAGAATTGTATGTAACAGTTAATGCAACAGTATTTCCTTTAAATATGATTTATTTATTATTCTGTTTGTATAAAACATATAAGATTAAAAAGTATATAAAATTAAAACCGTATTACTTTTTAAATGTGTTTATTGTAATAACATTTGTACATTAAATTCATATTTATCACACAGACAAATATCTGCATCTAGTAATTATAATGTAATTATTAATTTATTCTGTCTTATGGAAAATAAAATCATTTTCCACCTAGCTCATTAAAAAGCAAAAAATATTCGCTGTTCTATCCTATTTGAATGGATTATTTTTAATATAACGGTATCTTAGATCTTGTTATTAATAAACGCAATTATTTTGTTACTAAATAAACAAGGTAGAATAGTCAGTAAATTGTGATTAGAAAATTTGTTACGGTATGTGATTCATTTGAGTATTGACGAATGGAAACGTATATTCTACTTCTGTGAATCTGGAGTAGAAGTAGACATTTGTGAGTATGTTTTGTAAAGTATATTTACATTATACGTAAATCCTAGAAAATATAATACGTTGTACGCTTCGCGGAGTACAGATGAACATTATTTTAATAATAATTATGACGTATTATTCGTAAGAAATGGATTTTCTTCAAAGGTCTTTTTTGAGAAGTAGTCTCAAATTAAGTGAATATACTTCGTAAATGGTTCAAACTACACTTACACTGGGTGGTGGCGTTAGGGGTGAATATAGGGACTTAACATGAAATTTTAGTTTTATACAATTTCCTGCTCCCCTGTTCATTTTACGGCAAAATTGTAGAATTAAAAGTTAAATATAAAATTGTTTTTGAAATTTTTTACTATGTTTCTAATTTTATATTTAATTTTAAAAAAGAAATTTCAAAATTTCTGTTGATTTGTAGCAATGCCCATGACTTTATGACATAGAAAACGATATTATTTTATTTATTTTCAGTTATTTTTTTGTAAAAAGGAAATTAAATAATAAATGTTCAGGAACGTGGGGTCATTTCATATTTTCTAATTTATTTTTTTTTTAAGAAAGGACCTATTCTTTCAATTTGACCTATTCAATATGTCAAATTAAATAAGTAGGTGTACTTTTTACACCTTACAAGTCTTTATCAGAGATATGTTTTTTTAATAGTTGTGTTTTATTTCAAATATTTCAACGCTGACGTCACAATCACGAATACGGTAGACAAGCTCTACCGGTTTAGTTTATAACTATTTAATGTTTTATTTAAATACTTTCTACTGCACTTGTACTTTTAATAATAATAATAATAATAATAATAATAATAATAATAATAATAATAATAATAATAATAATAATCTTCTCTCTTGTATACTCTGCTGTCACCTGTCACATTTTTAGGTTAGATTGCTGTTTTGTGTTTACAACATCTAAAACGGAAATCACGTAAAGCGTAAAGGTGTATGAGATATGTCTTTGTGTATGAAACTGTGACGTCACGAATTTAGTCTGTGTTTACAGCCGCGAAAGTTTATTATCAAATTTATGAATGAAAAGTCGCATATTTCAAATTATTATTAGGTACTATATTTATTAAATGAGATTATATAAAAAAATCGTCTTTTTTTAACTGTCCCCAATATTATGATGCAAATAGTTATTGAAGAATACGGTATTAATTTTCTATAAGTTAGATTGACGTTTGACGTTTATAAATAATTTATTAAAACCAGAAAAAAGAAAACAAGTGTCATGGATATTGCTACGAATTAACAGAAATTTCTTTTTAAAATTTTGAATAATCTAGAAACTATAAAAAATACAAAAACAATTTTATATAGGTACATCTTTTAATTCTAAACAACTGCACTCCATAGTTTTTGCAGTAAAATGAACAAGAGAGCAGAAAATTGCATACAACTAAAATCCCGTGTTAAATCCTTATATTCACCCCTAACCGCCACCACCCGGTATATAATTTAAATAATATTGATGTGACTGGAGCACTACTGTAGTATAAACAAGATTATTATCATGTTATTTTTATTAAATATGAAGTCGAAAATAAGTTACTTAGAAATATTGTTGCTCTCGGCTAGTTCTGTCACTGGTTAAATTTAATGTACTTATTTCTGTTACAACCTGTATTAGAAAGAGAAGCTCTCATTTTTATCAATTCTAAATAAATGTTGAATTTAAAATAACGATTTCTCAACTTTAAAACATATTTGAATTCTGCGTCCATAATTTCATTAATTTAAATTGTAAATGCCCGCGTACAATAACAATTTGACAGACTTTTCTTTCTTAAACGTAACCTTTGAGAAAACATGCTCAATATTTTTGACATTCGTCCTACTTCTGTCTATCAAAACTGTCTACTTTCAGAGATATATCGTCTTTACTTGTAAGCTGCTGAAGTACGACATATATGGACTCGCTTGGTTGAGAGCGTTATGTGACACAGTTCGAATCCGATCGACTTCAAATTTGAAAATTATTTCCAATTTACAAGAAATACAAAAGTGGAGCTCTTTCCACGACAGCTTCAATATGGATAATAAGCCGTGATGATATTTAATTATTTTATTTACTAATGTTATTGAAATTGAACTTTACGTACTGATTTGCATGGCGTTAAACAACATTTTAAGCACAATTTGACAAGATGTGGCTTTGATCGTATTGGACACGGTGTGAAGCTAGCACCCAGCAACCTACTATCAAATTCATTAAGCACGGATTGTAGGCACCTGCTGGAGCTGATAGCTGTCATTCTGTAAAAATAACTAACCTACAAAATATATGTATATTTTTAGTTACTGTCTTAATTTACAGTCGTAGAAAAAGTATAGTGTGTGGTTTATTTTATAAAGTCTATACACAATTATTTTTTTAAAAAACTTATAACTAAAGCGATATACGAGGTCTGTTAGAAAAGTATCCGACTTTTGGCCGGGGAAAAAACTGGCATACCTGGAGTGCCGGAAACCTAATCACCTTCAAAGGAGTCTCCTTCGGATTCCACACACGTCTCCCAGCGGTGCCGCCATTGTTGGAAGCATTCCGAGAAAGCCTCTTTCGGAATGGAGTTTAGTTCGGCTGTCGTTGCAGCCATAATGTCCTCTCTTGTCTGAAATCGCGTTCCTTTTCAATGGCCTCTTGAGTATGGGGAACAGACAGAAGACACAGGGGGGCATATCAGGAGAGTGAGGAGCCTGTTGAACCACAGGAGTTTCTCTATATATTTTTAAGAGACGTTATATAAGTGTCTAAAGTTTCAAATCGGCTAGCGCCTCGGCCGCAATAGCTGGGTTCAACACAAAAAGACCGCTTTCTACTCCTAATAACATAATATACTATTATTTAAAATACAGGGCAACTCCGTATGAACCCCTTGTACGGTTATCATTTTTTACATTAATTAATTAACATTTTAAATTAAAATTCTATTAATATGAATTGCAAAAATTAACGAAATATAATTTTAAAATTAAAAAGATAACTTTAAAGTTTAGTACACATTTGTTTTAAACTTATAACTAACAGTAAATATAAATTTCTAGCATTAATAATTGTCATGGATAAATTTCTGAGTAAAAATTTTGCTAAAAAAAAGGATTTAAGAACTATCAAATTACCAGTATTTAAGGACAGGGTGCCTAGAATTTTATATATTTTGAATTAGGGTGCCGTCACCAAAAAAACGTTGAGAAACACTGCTCTAGAACGCCGTAGTTTTGCAAAAGAAGCCTGCACGGCTGGTCTGAAACACGCTGTAAACTATTAAATAATTAAATAATAACGGAATTGTAGACAGAGATAGAATAAAAATAGAATGTAATAAAATCAAATGTTTTATTACAAATATTAATTATTTTATAATTATTTTGCGTATTTAATGAGTACTTGATTATATTTATAATACGATTCCGCGGATTTTAATTAAAATTTCATTGTAAATTTCTGATAATTGTTTGTGGCCATTTTATAAATAAATAAAATATTGTTGTTAATTTTATTGTATAAATAAATTAATAATATTTTAAATATCAATTATTATTCAAAATATAAAAACATTAGTATTGGTCTTTGTCTTTTCAAACAGACTGTTAAATATTTTCTTTACTGAAACCTTTATTAATAACTGAACGATTTGAAACTTTAGACACTTATATAACGTCTCTTGAATTTAAAATTTTAAACCAAAAGCCCCTATCTCTTTTACTTCCGAAGAAAATTTTTTTGCTAAATTTGTTTCAGCCGGCTGAAAGTTTTGAAATTTTGGATATTTATAAAACGTCTGCTGAATTCAATTTCAAACTGCAAGTCTATATCTCTTTTTGTTTTGGAGATTCTAAAAAGTTTTTTGCTGAAATTTATTAGAGCCGGCTGAAAGTTCTGAAACTATAGTTACTTATAAAGTAACGTCTGCTGGATTAAATTTTTTAAACTTCAAGTCTCTATCGCTTATAGTTTCAAAGATATCTTGTATGAAAATAATTTTTATTTTGTACCTGATGTTAAAATTAGGCTTTGTGCGTTCATTTTTTGTTGATAAAGTAACAATTTAACATCAACAGTAGATTAAAATTCAAAGTGTAGATATAGTTATTTTTTATCTATACTTTGACTTTTTATGTACACTTTGAATTTTTATCTACACTTTATAAAAACAATAATAATGCATAATGTAAAGAAAAGTTTTAACAAACCCGCGCAAAGTTAGTGATAGTAAGTTTAGGAACAAAGTTGCGGCCTGACATTTTAATATAGAAATGAATTATTAATTATTATTTAACATCAGGTACAAAATAAAATAATATACTATACATGACGATAAAGATCTTTATCGTTTGGTTTTTTGTTACCTAACCCCACTTCTAAATTGATATCTAGACTTTTATAAGCTCGTTCTTCCTATGTATTGTTTTGAGACAGGGCTCTCTTCTTCTCCAATGCAAAAAAAAATATTTCTGTATGACAATATATTAATAAAACAAGAAACAATAATAAACCGCAGCATTTTAACATCAATCGGTATGTTTGCCAATGTTTGCCAAACAAGCAATAGCAGCCATTTTGGTGACTGCATTGTATTGTTTTGTTCATGGAGAGTCTGTTTGGAAATCTGTCATGGAGAAAATACAATTTATTTTTTTGTTTTACGACCTATTAATTTCAGCGGAAAGTTGTAAATACAAAAATCGAAAATCCCTTTATACATTTTCTTTTAATAACATTTCTTGTAAGATTTAAAATTTACTTTTAAAGCACTATTAGATTTTGTTTAAAATGTTAAAAATTAAAATTTCCAATATACAGGGTGTAAATGAAATAAGTGCATTAAATTTGACCAGTAGTATAACTCATCGAGACCAACAATATTTCTTAATAACTTTTTCTCGAAATCGCATATTTTTTTAGCATTTTTACCACCCCGTAAATTGACGAGTCGTTCCAAATATTTTTGTGATAATTGAATGCAGCAGCAATAGCTATGAAAAATTTTGTTTTAGCAATTGACAGTCCTGTCAATTGTTGCAATTAAATTTTGACATTAGTAATAAACTTGTTTATAAGGTAAAATTCTGTCAAAATGCGAGTACACAGACATTGTAATTACTTACCTATGGTTTATTTATGTATTTTTTACTCGTATCTGTACTACATTTTACTTGACATCACGGTTCACATAAAGACAGTGTTATGGAGTTGCCAACGCATTTACACGGAGCGTTTCCAAATCATCACCATATCATTCTGTTCTTAATATTCGCACATTTGTTAATCTTGTACATCTTTATCACAATACGGAGTGTCACATATGACAATTTTTAAAAAAGCAACAGTTGTATCCATACCATGTGCAAAAAGTTCAATGTTTTCAGCACATAACAGACTTCAATTTTGGGAATGGCTCATAATGTTCATTTATGAGACTGAATTTACTTGGGAAGGTGTATTTATTATGCACAATACACATCTTGACAGACGAAAATGCTGTAAAAATTTTCATTAAAAAATGTTTGGGGAACAAAAAATGGACGAAGTACTCATGTACTTCTTTTAAATGGACAAAAGTTTGTACTTACATTTTTTGAATAACGAATTTAAACTATTATGATTTGTCGACAATAAATAATCATCTCATAACTTAATAACTATGCTTTTGGTCTTCGTCTCGTTACCTCGTTTCTCCTTGTCTTCCACTATTCACGTGATTAAAAACCTGGTTCTATACACAACTTTATACTTTTGTTATCCAATATTTAAATTTATTTATTTTAAAAATTGTACTATTACGTATTAATTAATAATAATGTTATTTTCCTTGATTCGTTTATTAATGACTGTGACTGTAAGTGTAACCGATAAACGAGAATTTTTGAGCAGTTTGTATCTCACTTGAATACGGCAGCGCAGTCATTTGTCTCTTTGTTCTCCATAGGCGGGTAACGAAATATGCAACAAACTCAAAATATAAAGACTTAGAAAAAAAAGTTATTAAGAAATATTGTTGCTCTCTTCGAGGTACATTACTGGTTAAATTTAATGCAGTTATTTCATTTACGCCCTGTATAATATACTTTGATTTTTGTACCACAAATATAACATTTTAATTATTAAATACTTGGTTGGTAATTGTTTCCTTTTCACAGTCATATGCATATAAATGTAAATATGTTTTAAATAAATAAAACATAAATATCATCACGGCTTATCCATTTCGGTGACGATGACGGATAACCTTAGTTAAATAAAAATGTATATTAAATTTGATTTATATTACATTCGTTAAAATTTAAAAAATTATTGTTTATATTATTGCATTAAGAAATAATAAAATATCAGTTTCGTATTTAAATAAAAATAATATACACCTTCGTATGTTATAAACAATTATAAGTTGCCAAATTAAATAATTTTAGAAATTGAATATGGATTTTCAATAATATTAAAAATAAATGAAAAATAATCGTCGCAAAGACGTCAAATTAGACGTGTGATAAAGGTTTAAATAGACCTAATTATGACCATATAAAGTCGTCACATGGTCGTCATAGCGACCACTAATCTGACGTCTAAATAGTCCTATTTCAGACTAAAAATCAACGTCGCAGTTTCGTCGCGTAGACGTCAAATTAGACGTCTAAATAGTCCTATTTCAGACCAAAAATCAACATCACAGAGCCGTCGCAACCACGTCAAATTAGACGGCCGCATATGACTTAAATTCAATCTATAATCGACGTCACTTTTTTGTCGACCGTCGGTCAGTGTTACTTGGGGAGTCTTTATTGACTCGTGAAAGATAGTTCACGAGCACTTTCTACTTGTCAATAAAGTATCTCTTTATCGTCTTGTGTAATAAATAACTATACCTTGTTTAAATCTATACAGGGTGTTAAAAAAGTAAACATTTTTGAGGGTATATACTACTGAGCAAAATAAGTAAAAATCCTTAATCTTCATAGCTCTGAACTTCAACTCAAACCGAAGAAAAACTGGCAGATAGTGATGGAACAAAATTTTGTCTATGTCACTAAATAGACTAGGTATAATAAAATTTTATATGAAACATTTTTCTCAATTTCTAATAGTTACGAATTTATTTGGAAACTAAATATTGGCCAAGGTGGCCACAACATTTAACTTCGTACAATGGAAAATTTCCACATTTTTTTTTTCTGAAAATGTAAGTAATGTTATTAATGTAAGTTCATATTTTCCTTCTAGAAATACATACTATTTAAAGTATGAATTTTTGAAATTTTTAATAGTTTAAATTTTCTCGTGACGTTACTTAATGATGCGGCAGCACTGCCATCCAGTGGCCAAACCTGGAAATACTATATAATATTTCACAACTATTTATGCCTACAAAAAGTATAGAGTGGAACCTCAGTATACGACTGTTTAAAATACGTCCAACTTGGTATACATCCTGTTTGGTAGCGAAAATTTTTATTTGGTATACGATATTTGCTTGGAATACGACTACCCTTATTTACCTATTTCAAAGCAATACAAGCACTGCCTGTGGAGCATCAGCGTCAGCGTCAGTACACTAGTTGTTACTAATCAGTAAACAACCCGCGCTGTAACTATGAATTTGTACGTGATATTAGGTTTGTTCGTTTCGCTACCTTGCGTCTACGGTTTATTGCCACGCCCATATACTTTGTATGGAGGCGGCAGTAAATCGTAGACGCAAAGTAGCGAAACGAACAGACCAATTGTGTTTTTTCGCATTTCGTTTGGTATACGTCTAGTTTGGTATACGTCCAAGGATTTGGAACGGACTAATGGCGTATACCGAGGTTACACTCTATTTATTTATAAATTATAATAAATTTATAAGTTTATATGTTAACAATTGTCAAACAATTAGATAACCAAGAAGGAACTTGACTTGACAATTAGATGTTTGGTTACATATGACTTCCAGATGACATTTCACAAACATGTGAATAGAGCGTCAAAGTAAAAACAAGTGCTGCGAAACTTTATTAACAAAATTATGAATGAAAAGTTTAATATTTTTGAGAAATATTGTACGATATATAATAGAAATTACTTAAAGTTAAATTATGAACAAAAAATTCTAACATTTTTTTTTTAATACCCCATTATTATCTTTTTTTTTGAAAAACAAAAGCACATCTATGATGTCCTCTAAAAAGTAAAAAAAATCTTATTTAATCGAAGTCATAACTCTTATAATTTTCGAGATAGCAGAGGTGTACCCCGTAAAAACTCATTTTTCACTGCCTTATATATCGGAAACTATTTAAGATCGGACCCATGTTGATATAGTTATTTATGTATCAAGTGAGTAAAATATATCTTTTTCTCACGAGAAGGAAAATTTGCCGAACGAGCCGAAGGAGAGTGCGCAAATCCTTCGAGTGAAAAAAGATATAATTTACTCACGAGTTGCATACAACATTGTTTTTACGTCGGCAATGGGAGCGTGAAAAAAATTGCCGTAGCGTTTCATTATATCACTCCGCAGCGTTAAAAAAAGTACGCTTTTTTCACACTTTCATGTATTAAAAAAGGCATACTTTACAAACCCATTTTAATGAAAAAAGGGTACTTTTTTTAACAGATGTAAAAAAAGCTTTTTTTACTCATTTTTGTCCGTACTATTTGCCCTCAAATTTGTTTTACCCTTTTTTAACTCCCTGTATAAACCTGTATAACTTGCACAATAAAATGTGATTATTGAATTAGATGAGGAATTTAATATTTCTGCAACATTTATTTGAATCATTATTCCTTAAATTAATAGGCCTCTTTTGCACAAAAAAACCTGTTTCCCATGTTAAACGCCTATGACCCGTTTTTCGCGTTACACCCGGAATAACATTTTAATTTAGTTTCAATTAAAATAATTTTGCTGGGTCTACGGTTAGAATAAAAAAAAATATTGCACATAAAATATCATAACGCAAAAGGATAACAATACAATACACGATTCCTGATAAATGTTATATTTCTGTTATTATTAGATATAGCGAAGTAATACGTGGAAATCTTCTTTCAAATATATTGCACAGTAATATACGAGGGTAGTTTTCTTTGTGGACAAGCTAGCCTTGAAAATACCAACTGACAATCGCAATTTTTTGCTATCAAGTTATTGTGACATTTGTCTGCTTACGTATCACGATTCACGATCGGTTCGAATCAAAAGTGTTTTGCAATGTGTGCAGACAGACGGTTTAGTAAAAGAAAACTAATGAAGTGAATACTCTTAAAACTCTTGACAAGAAAAGACAATGGATTAAAAATTATTATTATGTTACAGAAGCAGCTAAATAAATATTAGTTCACAGTCAGTGAGAGTTTCGATTTTTTTTTTTTGATTTTTCATAAAAAAAATAATAAACACATATTTTTTGTTTGTTAATACAATGACCCATTTCGCTGAAATTTTGAAAGTAATAACCAGTTGATGTCTGCGTCATAATGACGTATGCTGGTACAATATTACTGGTATGGTATGACTATTTTCAACATTTTTCGCTTATGTTGATTATAAGAAAATATTTTGACCTTAAATAATAAAAGGATAGCAATTCGTAGTATTAAAAAGTATTAATTGTTTTTAGTTTAAGTGCATTTGATTTTTAATGTCAAGATGACGTCACAGCGACACCTATTGCTATATCTCTCTCTCTCACACAAGCTCTATAGTAGGCAGCGAGAGGAAGGTAACACTAATGTGACGTCACAGTGACACTGACAACAAAGCTCAAATATCTCGCAAAGTAATATTTAAAAAAATAATTTAAAAAAAATGTTTTTTCATCTTAATCGCTATTTTATTATTTTTTGTTATGGTACAGGACCCCATTATTTTGGCGCAGGGCTGGTACATATATATATATATATATATATATATATATATATATATATATATATATATATATATATATATATATATATATACAGGGTATTTCCTTTCAACCAACCAGCGCTTTTTTGGGCGAACTAATGATTTTAGAAAAAAATGTTATATACAAGAAATGATCAAGAATAAGGGGCTAATTTATTAATAATAACAAACCGAAAATTCGACCAGTGGTTCTCAAAAGGCAGAACAAATTTATATTTTTTGAAATGGTATCCTATATAATTTTTTAGCCCATTAGATAGAGATTTTTTTTCTGATATCAATATAAATATGGTATTGGGTTGTATAACAATTATTTCGAGAAAAATGGTATTCAAAATAATGTTATAATATTACAATAGGCTATGCAATACACAGGTCTGTTGCCTAGTTACGTTAATAGTAAACCCATTTTTTATTACATTATTTCTAGTTTTTAATACCATTTTTCTCGAAATAATTGTAATACAACCCTATGCTATATTTATATGGTTGAAATCAGAAACTAATATTCTATTTAAAGGGCTAAAAAATTATATAGAATGCCATTTAAAAAAATATAATTTTATTCTACCGTTTGAGAACCACTGGTTAAATATTCGGTTTGTTACTATTGATACATTAACCAATTATTCTTGGTCATTTTTGGTATAAAACATTTTTCTCTAAAATTGTTAGTTCGCCCAAAGAAGGGCTGGATGTTTTAAAGGAAACACCCTATATATATATATATATATATATATATATATATATATATATATATATATATATATATATATATATATATATATATATATATTTACATCTTTCTTTAAAGAATTAGAAACCAAATTTCTGCTACAAAGAGTAAAAGCGTAAAACGACGATAAGAAATCATTAATGGTTTTATAAAACTATGTTCAATTTGAACGTCAGGCGGAGCAACGCGTGCAAAAGGTGAATGAAAACATTGCGTTGAATATGATTTACTTAAATTCTTCTTATTCTTCGTGTTTCTCTTCGTCCTCGTGTTCGTATGTGTATCACGACTCGTCGTGGTTATTATGAAATCAGCAGGAAATCAATTGGAAGTTCTCGTTGCATGCGTTTGATATATGATCCTAGTTCCACAGTGCCATCTATTATTCCGTGAGATCTAGTGAGCGTAGAAAACAAGAGCACATCGCGCATCGTCCACCACTAGCACCAGCACGCTATGATTTCCTTTGTACGTGACCTTGAAACAAATGACTACTTTCAGAGTAGTTCATTGACTTGACCGCGAGCGAATACTCTTTACACGGAAATTTCAAATCTAACACATAACGCAAAGGACAGCGATAGGATTGGATAGCCTCGCAGGCCTATTATTTTACTCTAAACATATATTTATTTTGTTTTTCTAACTATTTTTTATCGCCACCGAAATTTGAGTTCGTATATTTTAATGAATTTATTATTTATTGTTCTTTAAAATGCCATCTAAATCACATTACCTTTTTTTGTACTCCATTTCAACTTAACTTTATTTATTTCATACTACGTAATAATACCTTTAGATCCAAAATATTTTCTCCAAATAATTCAAAATAATTTCAACAATTTATTACTTGTATCTTAATAAAATTTTAATCACAACTTGACAAGCTATGGCATCGATCGTATTGGACACGGCGTGAAGTTAGCTACCATTACCATTGATTCATTAGGCTTGGGCTGAAGATAGCTGCTAGATTTAACAGCTGTAAGTCTGTAAAAGCAAGTAACCTAAATAGTTAATTTCTTTATATTTGATATTTTATATTACAGTCGTAGAAAAAGTATAGTATGTAACTCGTTTTATAAACTCTTTATATGTTTATAAAACTTGTTACATGGTACATATACTACGAAGGCCGTCCTAAAATTATAAATCTGTTGTGGCCAACACAATACCTCCCGCCATTTAATTTTTGTTAATTTTAATACATACTCGTACTCGCATTTGTGCTGGAAACTGTATTATATTCCTTTCCATATAACTTTTGTTCTATTTACTATTTTCTTTTTAAAACGTTACTATTATTAATTTGAAATGATTAGTTCTTTGACAGTGATATTTATCTGTCAGTTACATACATTTGAGATTTGAACCATGAAACCAAGGAGTTGTATTTGTTTAATTTTATAAATTTATCCATAAAATATATAGAATAAGTATTATAGCCAACCTATAGAAAATTTAACAATCTTTAATTTTTATAATAATATAAATTTCTAAAAAATAACATTTCAAGCTATTTTTCGAAGAAAAACTATTTTGAGCTTCAAGTAAAGTATCATTTCCGATTATCTTATTTACACCAAAATCTAATGGCTTCTTTCCATATTAGAATAAGATAGAAATATAAGGTATCAACATTTTCTGAATGATAGTATTTGAGTTAGAGCGGAGGATCCACACATACATACACACAGACATCATCGTGAAAATGTTAAAATTGGATTTTAAGAACCTTAAAACGTGCTCATTTACCAAAATCTCGATATGCGATTTTTAGTATGATCCCTATACCTCCCTACCAAGGGTAGCAGGAGGGAAAATACTTTTATTTCCAGTATATAAATTGGGGTAACCTGCCGTCGGGCTAGAGTAGTATATTATTTTTCATCTTTAAGTACATTAAATTAAATACTTTCTGTTTCATATTTTAACTGAATATTTAGGAGGCAATATACTTTTATTTCCAGTATATAAATTTGAGTGACCTGCCGTAGGATTAGAGTAGTACATTATTTTTCATCTTTAAGTACATTAATTTAAATACTTTCTGTTTCATATTTTAACTGAATATTTAGGAGGGCAAATACTTTTATTTCCAGTATATAAATCGGGGTGACTTGCCGTAGGGCTAGAGTAGTACATTATATTTCCTCTTTAAGTACATTAATTTAAATATTTTCTGTTTCATATGATAACTGAATATTTAGGAGGCCATATACTTTTATTTCCAGTATATGTATAAATTGGGGTGACCTGCCGTATGACTAGAATAGTACATTGTTTTTCATCTTTAAGTACATTAATTTAAATACTTTCTGTTTCTTTTTTAACTGAATATTGAGGAGGCCATACTTTTGTTTTCATTATATAAATTAGGGTGACCTGCAGTAGGGCAAGAGTAGTACATTATTTTTCATATATATGTACATTAATTTAAATACTTTCTGTTTCATGTATTAACTGAAAATTTAGAAGGCCATATATTTTTGTCAATAATCACCTTTTAATCACAAAAATATCAGTTATCTGAAAAAGTACTTGTACTTCAAGTATATTTAGAAACATTTAGATACTCGGTACTTGTACTTCAAGTACTACTTTCTGGTACTTTGCCCAACTCTGTTGAATACGAATCAATTTTTTGAGAACATTAACATGTATTCTAACTTAACCTAATTTTTAATATTAGTATTAAATGTACAATTTGTACAATTATAGAAGACTAACCACTTCTGTCTGAGATTTTGCCATGTTGTACAGCATAAGAAAGAGCACTAACAGTATTTGAAGATGCTGGATGCCTGTACACTCAGTATTATGAGAAACATTACTAACATTTCGGTTGTACGAAACATGTTGTATGCAACACGTGTGTAAAATAGTGTTTTTGTTATTTAGAAAACGAGCTTTGGCTCTTTGACGCGTGCGTAAAAAACATGTCTCATAAAACTCGTTGTTTAATATAGTATTGTAACGTTTTTATTTATTTGGGTGAAGTGTAAATATCAGACAATTATTATTAATTAAAATTAAGTGTTTATTAAACTATAATTAAATATTACTATTACTAATATTAAAAACTAATTAAGACTAACACTATAACTAACTAGATAACACTAACACTATTTATTTAACCAATTAACACTACTATTTATTTCTACTATATTACTAATTATTTATTTCACTACGCGTTCCAATTTTAGACTGCCGGTCTGTTTACGCGATATTTGTATCACTATATTTATATCACTATATACTTATAACGTTCAACTGTCCGCCTACCGACCTCCACAGCGTCTATATACTCAACTAACTCAACAACGTCTGTATATTCAACTGCTCGGACAGAAGTCACCTCTTTCACAACACTATCTGTCTATTTATGTAACTCTCTGTGTAACTTCCACAGCCTCAGTATCACCGACTCTCCGTATGCCACAATTCTTCAACACCACTGCCGAGTATTCACTTCCACTCGTCGTTACTGTCCTCGTCTACCTAGCTTCCCAATACTCGTCAACACTACCGAGTATTCACATCCACAGCTATCCCAATATACCAGTAACTTCCCGAGTACCTACTCGACACCAACTGCATACGCTCACTACGATACTGCTGTGCTTTTCACTAACACTTTACTCTCTAACACTCCATGTGTCTCTATGACTCTGTATGTCACTAACTGTGTCGAGCATAGCTACGTCCCTTATATACAGCTGTCATTACATTCTAGAAAAGCTCTAGAAAATTCTAACACATAGCAACAATGAACACAAAAGGTTCAGGCGACCGGAAGTAATTAAACAGGTCGCGGCCCGTCTTTTTACCTCGCCCAGCGCGATTGCGTCATCGCTATAAATAGACACTCGCTCATTGTTGCGATGCGGCTGCGACAGTGGCGGCGACAGCGACGGCGATGGCGGGCTTTCCACGTTACAGTATTCACGTACTTAAATTATTTATTTTAATGCATGTAAAAATGATTGGCCCTCAAGTGCCATCAGGGCTGGACTGGCCCGGCGGGATACCGGGAATTTCCCGGTGGCCCGTAGCGGCTCGTGGCCTGACGAACTTAAAAAATAAATTATAAAAATTTAAAGTCGAAAAAATAAATAAATCGATACAAAAATAACATAAATTCTTGATTTTGAAATAATTCCCTACTACTCTTGAATGTGCGCCAATATTTAGGTATAGCTATTTTTCTTTTTGACAACCAATTGTTAAATTCGCAATACATACTTATTTTTTGTATTACCGACATTATACACATGAAATGATCATTTATATAAGGATGTATTTTATCCAAATAACTTTTATCAAATTATAAATAACATACCTGATACACCTTTTCATATAATAATTGATTTAATCAATAAAAAAAATGACAAAAATATAAATACGGATGATATTTGGTCAATAATTTTCGTGACTCGGCAAGCTTCGTTACGAAATACTTGACCTTATGGCATAAAGCTTCTGTTTACTCTCTTGTTGCATAAATAATTATTACATACGTTAGTTATTTTCAATGTACAAATTTATTGTCATATTGTTATCAACACAAAGAATATTAAAAATGAGCAAATCATAGACATTTTAAATGAAAAAATCTGATGTGGCCAATACAATACCTCCAGCCATTTAATTTTTATTAATTTAAATACATAGGTACAGCTCACCCAACGAGTCGTGGCAGTTAAGCAGTGGTCGTGCGCAGAGGGAGAAAGTATTCGGGTTGAAAAGAGAAAGGTAGTACGCTCGAAAAGTACACTTCGCGTAGCAAGTTCATGATTTAAAGATCTTGGAATTATATTTGATCCAAAATTGAAATTTGATCAGCATGTAACATACATTTGTAAAACTTCATATAGAAATCTGGGATTTGTTATACGGATTTCTCAATCATTTGTACTTACATATTTACTCATGTTGGAAACTATATTTAGTTCTTTTCCATATAACTAATGTTTAGTTTACCATTTTCTTTTTGAAACGTTACCATTATTAATTTGAAATGATTAGTATTTTGACAGTGACAGATATCTGACAGTTACATACATTTAAGAGAAGAAGTTTTGTTCTAATCGTAGGCTCCGGGATTTAAATTATATATTATTTTATAAATTTATCCATAATATATATATATATATATATATATATATATATATATATATATATATATATATATATATATATATATATATATATATATATTTCCGGTTATCTGATTTACACCAAAATCTAATGGGTCATTTCATATTAGAGAATAAGATAGCATTACAAGGTTTCAAAATTTTCTGAATGATAGTATTTGAGTTAGAGTGGACAAACACACAGATATCATCGTGAAAATGTTAAAATTGGATTCTAAGGGCCTCAAAACGTGGTCATTTACCAAAATCTCGATATGCGATTTTTAACAAGATCCCTATACCTCCCTTACGAAGGGTAACGGGAGGTAAAAAGTAAATTATTCAATAAAATATTATAATGATTAAAATTATTTTTAAAAAATCGGTTCAAATGACTGGCCTGGCCAGACCCATCCGGATTTCCCGGTACTAAATATATTCCCAGTCCAGCCCTGAGTGCCATTTGCTATTTTCTTACGTAAAACGCACTACACTACAGTCCTGGTGCATTCTCCATACTAGCTATGAATCCAGCAATGTTTAAACGATTCCGTGATAATACTTAATTATTTATTTCAGTTAAGATATCTGTACTCCACTTGTATATTGAGGTGTGAACTACCATGCTTATATCTTATAATTAAATTATTAACAATCACGAAACAAAAACTATACAATTAAAGTTAATGCCCTAATTAATTAGTACTCGAGTGATACCTAGAGAAATGTCTTAATTGTAAGAAACCAGCATCATTTATTTAATGATGGTAAGATATCTAGTACAAGTATGTCTGCTAATGATCTACCGGATATCAATTAAGGAATAATCGAGGAATTGGAATATCGGCAATTTATTGGAAATTTACATTCGACGGCAAACGGAAAATGATAATTGAAAGATGATTATTCTACACTACACAGGAAATGGATGATTAGTTTTATTTGTTTTGAAAAGATTAAACTCTTTTATGGTAGTTCATAAATATTACTATCAGTTCCTTTTAATTTTATAGGCTATACTCTTTATATTCACTTTGTAATAAATCTTAAAATTAAAGTGAAAGCTAATACATTAGTATTATTAAATCATTATTATTATTATTGCTATACTTTCAATTATAATTAAAACCTTATTTATACAGGGTGTAAATGAAATAAGTGCATTAAATTTAACCAATAATGTAACTCGACGAGAGCAACAATATTTCTTAATAACTTTTTTTTCTAAGTCTTTTAGATTCTGAGTTAAAATTCTTTAAAGATTTACTGCATATTTCGTTACCCGCCCATGGAGAACAAATAACTGCGTCGTATTCAAGTGGGATACAAACAGCTCAAAAATTGTCGGTTATCGGTTACACTTGCAGTCACAGTAATTAATAAACGAATCAACGGAAATAACATTTATTATTAATTAATTCGTAATAGTACAATTTTTAAAATAAAGAAATTTAAATTTTGGATAACAAAATTTTAAAGTTGTGTATTAAACCAAGCTTTTAATCACGTGTGAATAGAGGAAGACAAGGAGTAACGAAACGAGGAAGAGCAAAAGCATAGTTATTAGGTTATGAGATGATTATTTATCGTCGACAAATCATGATAGTTTAAATACTTTATTCAAAAAATTTAAGTATAAACTTTTGTCCATTTAAACGAGGTACATGAGTACCAATAATTAGTCGTCCATTTATTGTTGCCGCCCAAACATTTTTTAATGAAATTTTTACAGCATTTTCGTCTGTCGAGATGTGTATTGTATATAATAAATACACCTTCCCAAGCAAATTCAGTCTCATCAATGAATATTATGAGCCATTCCCAAAATTGAAGTCTGTTCTTATGTGCTAAAAACATTGAACTTTTTGCACATGGTGTGGATAAAAATGTACAGGATTAACAAATGTGCGAATATTAGGAACAGTGTGATTTGGAAAGGCTCCGTCTAAATGCGTTGGCAACTCTATAATACTCTCTTTATATCAACCACAAATTAAAATGTAGTAAAGATACGAATAAATAAATAAGCCATAGGTAAGTAATTATCTGTGTACTCGCTATTTGTAAACGAAAGCATTTTGACAGAATTTTACCTTATAAACAAGTTTATTACTAATGTTAAAATTTAATTGCAACAACTGACAGGACTGTCAATTGCTAAAACAAATTGCTACTGCATTCAATTACAAAATACTTGGAACGACTCGTCAATTTACGAGGTTGTAAAAATGCTAAAAAATATGCGATTTCGAGAAAAAGTTATTAAGAAATATTGTTGCTCTCAACGAGTTATATTACTAGTTAAATTTAATGTACTTATTTCATTTACACCCTGTATACCTATTTTATTATGTACTAACATTAACAAGATTTAAAAATAAATAAATATATTATCACGGCATTTTACCCATTGCTGAGTGTGCCAATCTGTATGTACACAAATATCGATAATGATGGTAACAGGGGGTCTCGTAACCGCGTACCTGAGTGGTCACGAATCTGGGAAACCGGGTTCGATCCAGACCGACGCCAAATTTTTCGAATTTTAGATAGCACAAAATTGACCTCCGTGGTGCACTCTCCACGCCAGCAACGAGTGCCCGTGAGACGACGCCTGGTAAACACCCGCACGGTACAGATATATAATCATTATTACCGAAATCTGTGTAAAAAGCAGATTGGCACACCCAGTAATGGGTAATATGCCGTGATAATATATTATTTTATTTATTTATTTATTATGATAACATTCGTATCGTGCCGGTTACGAATTCACAGAAATTTTGAAATTTCGTTTTAAAATTATGAAGCATGCAGAAATTGTTTTGTATGCAACTTTTAATTTTGGCAACTTTGCACTTTACACTTGCTGCCGTAAAATGGACAGGAGATCAGGAAATTCCATAAAAATAAAACCCATGTTAAATATCTATATTCATCCCTAACCGCAAACACCCGGTATATTTTTTATAGGTGTTAATGCAAATATTATAATATATTTTTAAACATCATGGTTTTCTTTCGTGGTCAATAGTGAACAGTGAATATGGGCGTATGTCATTACCATAGTTACATTTAAAATTATTGAAAACAATGTTTTACTGCGTTTTTAAAAAAAAAGAAAAAAAAACTGGACATAGGGAGTTGTCAAATTCATCAAACTGTTATCTTCCAAAAGGATGTATGAAAAAAAAAGTACAAATCAGAACATGATGTTAGTCCAATATGAGTTTCCGATTTATTTGCTGCTATTTTTAATAATTATTATTATTATAGAACTACCAGGATGCGTCAATGGACAGAAAAAGAAAATCAGAACACTTCAGGTGATTAATAATATTGTTATGTTACAAACTATAAATTATAACTGTAAAATTGTTGATCACAACAAACGATTTTGTTTATATGAGTAACCTAATAATGTTGATTAAAAGAATGGAATTTCATCAATATTTTTAATCTAGCATTTTTCGAAGAATCAATGGTATCAAAGTACAGATTTTAAAGCGTGTGTTAATTTGTAAATTATACATTGTGGGGGGCGCTGAAATATAACTCATAAAAAAAAACTCCCGGTATAAAATTTAGCAATTTGAAATACTTTTATTGTAGAAGAAATGTACCCCCCAGACTTAATCTAATGTGGGGAATGTACCACAAGAGTTGTTACAGTAAATAATTTTATATTATAATATTTCAAATTTCAAGTTAGAATGCACCACAAGCGGCATCTATGTTGCAAGTACGAACTAACTTAGTATTTCAAACGTGAACAGATGGCAGCACGATCCGCTTCATGCAGCAGGTATGGCAGGAATTCCTGCAGAAAAACATGATTCTTCTTTTTGTTATTTGAAAATGTTCTAGTAAGTTTATCAATAGATGGTGACAGTCACCAAATCATATAAAATTTATTGTACTTCGCAGAATTAAAAATCTATAATTTTATAAAGTTTTAATATATCACTGCTTATTGCCCATTTCTGGGTATACCAATCTACTTTTATTTACAGATTGTTGACGACGTTTACTAGGCATTAAAATTGACGTGCAGAAAGTACCACAGGGGTCAGTAAATTGGAAATAATTGATGTTCGTCATATTTCAAATAAATACAAGGCCTGAGTGGTTGCGAATCTGGGGAAGCGGGTTCGACCCCGACCGACGCCATATCTTTCCAATTTTAAATGTCACAAAATTGACCCCCGTGATGCACTCTTCACGCCAGCAATAATTGCCCGTAAGGTGACGCCTGGTAAGCGCCCGCACGGTGCAAATATTTCATCATTACCGATATCTGTGTTTAAAGCAGATTGGCACACCCAACAATGGGTAATAAGCCGTGATGATATATTTATTTATATAAATATTGTGTATCATAATAAAAATATTATAATATACCCAGGGTCAAGCAAGAAATATTGAAAATAAAACATATGGTTCATATTTTTTATAATTTTATTTTATATAATGTTAAAAATAGTTTCCTTCAACAACAATACACACAACCATTTTTAAAAGCTCCCAACCAGTTTTCGTATATAATAGAAAGCTTTCAAAATAATTTCTGGAAAAACTGTCAAAGCTGTCAAATTATGGCGATAAGGATTTAAAATCCGATATTAATTTTTTGTAATTTCCTGCTCCCCTATTCATTTTCCGGCAAAAACTCTAAAGTGCAAAATTGTTTAGAATTAAAAAAGATGATTTTACATTTTTCTCTTCTGTCACCTTTACGTAAAGAAGGTATTGGCCCGTATTCCGAGCGCGCTTTTATAATAAAAGCGCTTTTATGGAGCACACTCCTCACAAGAATATAATGTAAAAGCGCGCTCCATAAAAGTGCTTTTATTATAAAAGTGCGCTCGGAATACGGGCCATTGTCTTTGGTCACAAAATTCGATGAGTTTTTAATGAATAAGCACGTTTTAGGGTCATAGAATACGATTTTACTATTTTTAAGATGATGTCTGTATGTATGTTTGGATGTACGTATGGATGTATGTATGTATGTATGTATGTATGTATGTATGTATGTGTGTGTGTGACAATTTTTTCGGATCGCACATCTCCAATACCACCTTTTCAAAAATTATTATTTTGGCGTATTTTTCTCCTTTACATCCATATGAAGAGCTGATTAGATTTTGGTTATAATTGGTCGACCGGAAGTACCCTAATTTGAAGATTTTAACAGTTTTTCTTGAAAAAACGATATTAAATATAAATAAAATAAATAAATAAATATATCATCACGGCATGTTACCCATTGCTGAGTGTGCCAATCTGCTTTGTTCGCAAATATCGGTAATGATGATGACGACATATTTGTACCGTGCGGGCGTTTACCAGGCGTCACCTCACGGGCACTCATTGCTGGCGTGGACAGTGCACCACAGGGGTCTATTTTGTGCCATTTAAAATTCGAAATGTTTGGCGTCGGTCGGGATCGAACCCGGTTCCCCAGATTCGCGACCAGACACTCAGGCACGCGGATACGAGATCCCATATTAAATATCATTTTTTCATATTTAATGTTATTATAAATATTAAAAAATATATTATTCGCTATACGATTTGATTACATTTTATACTTTATATTCAATGGATATAGAGTTAAAAAATTATAAAGAAATTAAATTTCATAAAGCAGCCAGCTATGCTATAACCATGGAAACATTGACTATATTAAGAAAATTCTGATTGACAGAAGTCAGTGTCAAGTGCAATTGACATAGTATGTTTGTGTTATAATTTTACTGGAAATATAAAAAACTTTCCGTATGGAATTTGTACAAAATACATAGAACCAACGCGACGGAAGGTAATGTGCTGGCCACATCAAATTTTTTATTATGTTTTTGGTTCTTCACAATTTTAAAAAGAAATTTCAAAATTTCTGTTAATTAGTAGCCATTTCACTTGTTTTCTTTGTATCTGGTTGTTATAAATTATTTATACTCGTAAACGTCAAACGTTAATCGAACTTATGGAAAATAAATCCCGTATTTTTTTATAACTATTTCCACCATAATAATTCTTTATAATAAATACACGTTCCTCATTCGAATAAACATTCATTATTTAATTAACGTTATTTGAAATCTTTACTGAAGTGCACTAAAATCTTTATTAATAATTCAGAAATCGGCACTACCTATACGACGATTTCATGCAAATGCAGAATTGCCAAACTTATGATAATAAATAAAATAAACGTTCAAGAATATTCCAACAAAATGTTGAATATTATATAAAATCTTGAATATTCTGGAATATTCTAGAATATTCTACAATTTTTTGGCAATTTTAAATAAGTATATAAAGGCCGGCTGAGCTCAGTTTAGTTTTAAATAGAACTTTGTAGAAAAGGAAATTCTAAAACGTTCTGAAACTTTAAGGGAAAATTTCACAACTCTATCGAAATTCTGAACTTTCTGGAACATTCTAGAACGCTCTGGAACTATATGAAAAACCTTCTGAAACTTTTATGTACATTTTAGACTATTGTGGAACATGTTAGAAACTTTTTGAACTCTCCGGAATATTTAAGTATACCTAATGTGGATTGTTTTGAAATTTTCCGCGTGAAAACTCCCGGGCATCGCCGGGTACTTTAGCTAGTGATTAAATACAGTGAATTTAAGAATAATGTGATTAGGATGTAAAATACAAAACGCTTATTTTTCACATCGAAAAATTACTAAATAATTTACTACTCACTTAAATGCCTGTAGATTAATCATTTTACACCACACCATTCACAAAATTATATCAATAATTAAAATAATTATACTAATTTGTATTTTCTCCTAGGGTGAGGGGAAGGGGGGAGGGGGTGTTGCCATTCTGGGGTGGGCCGCCCGGCTCTACGGCATCGGCAACTAAATTCCATATTTTTGATAAAAAGTAGAACCTCAGTACCTTGATACATAAATAACTATTTTATAAAAATTTGACAATATGAATAAAATAATATATCAGTGGCGCATTTCCGCACAGGTGCAGGAAGCGCGCTCTTGAGGCCTATTAAATCGAGGGGGCCTCATATTTCAGGATTCAAAATAAAAAATTGTTTTATTATTATTATTATTTTCCTAGTAAAAAAAAAATTAATAACTTAATAGTATTCTCTATATTAAATTGACAAATGAATAACGTCATCTATGCTATGTTTTGTGGCGGCCTAGCGGTCATATTTCAAACCACATACAAGTTTACTCTCTACTGACGAGATAAAAATAGAGTATCCTTACTACTTACTTTAAATTTGGCGCTAATACGGCCGTTCACAACTCTTTCAAAATACAGTTAAGAAACCGGAAGCCTACTTTCAACTTTTGTAATTCTCGCTCGATTTTGACGTCATCGCTTTCGGTATAGCTACTAGATAAATTACATCTGACTCGTCCACCATTTTGGAGCCACTTAAATCAGTCAATATCAACGTTACAGTATTATTAATCATAGAAATTATCCATAATGACGGGTTGTTCTGCTCCAAATTGTGCAAATCATTTGAGAAATTGTTTTAATTTTTACAGGTACTTATGCAATACATACATTTTTCTCTAACCTCAAAAATATTAACGAACCGTATTTTTTCTTGTTTTATTATTATTTTATAATAAATATATATGGCAAGTATGGAAGATATATTTATTTATGAAAATAGTTACTACATAAACTTGTAAGAAATGCACTTTTATTTCATTATTTACTGTTTTCATTTTGGCACCAATATGGCGGACGAGTCAGCTATGTATTATCTAGTAGCTGTAGCTTTCGGAGTCTATTCAAAACGCTGTATTTGTGAAAATTATAACTTCTTCACTTGTAAATTTTCAAAAAATACTTTAGTCTAACTGTAACCCAGAACTCAATTTGACGAAATTGTGGTAAGTAATGTAATGTAAATAGATATGTTATCTCTTTTCGGGTGGTTGCATGCATTTCGCGATAAAATGATTATTAGTTTTTTAGGCTGTATGTGAAAAATGTGACATTTTCGTTAGCAAATTTTCAAAAAATACTTTAATGTTAAGTATATTCATTTTATAGAAATGAAACCCTACTTTTTTTTCAAAAAATATGCCAAAATCTATATAAATTTTGTTTTCCGTTCTAATTTTTGTGAAATATAATATTTTTCATGGTTTTGCAATTATATGTACATAACCTTCAAAATAAAATTCTTGAGGGGCGGATATTCTAGACTATGTTAAAATAGGGGATTCCACCATTTTTTTAATATTATTTCATCTGTACGTGCAAGTAAAACTAAGACTGTCGGTGAAAATCCGGTGAAAAATTCCTATTAATAAGAAAGTTATAGTCCCCCGAAATTTGAAAATATAGATGTGACGTCACAAATATACATTTTTTATATCAAACTGTTTTCTTCTTGGACCTAAATGTTCTTGAATTATAAGCTATCTCTAAATTATATTTATAAAAAATAAATGAATATTATTATACTGTACAAGTCTATATAATTTATAATTGGAAGTGTATTTAATATTATTAAGTTTAATGCAAAACATTTATATTCAGATAAAAACTGTTTGAGAAATGCAGTACTGGACTGATAGCCTCGCCTCAGCTATTTGAATTTCTCTACTTCCATTGGTAGTAGGCTCCTCCCCTAACTGGGTATTCGTTATATATTTATAGGCTGACTTTGAGCCGTCAATCAAAATAATATATATGGAATTCATATGAGTGACGAGCTGCTATAACAAAAACCCCCTTATTTCCGAAATATTTCAATTATATCGTTTTATTTCTTTATTAATATTTACTATTAAGCATATACTTTCAATATTTTTTCCTAATTTCTCTTAATTCAATTGCGCTGTAGTGCCCTATTCCAATATGTTTTTGTTGTATTTTTTTATTAATAAACCCTGTTTTCAAATAAATTGTATTTGTATTATTATTTTTTATTAATAATCCAGAGAGCGTGCTACAGTAAAAATGTACGCGTAGAATGTTCAGTATAATGGTATTGAAATATTTAGGGAGGGGGGAGGATTTAGGGGGCCTCAAAATTGAATTGCGCTTGGGTCCTCTCTAGTGCTAAATCCGCCACTGTAGTATATTACTAATAGTCATTAATTAATAAATGGAATTTTGAAATTTCTTTTTAAAATTGTGAAGAAACCAAAAACAATGAAAATGAAAAACTTGTATGCAACTTTTAATTCTGCACAACTCTGCACTCTACAGTTTTTGCCTTAAAATGAACAGGAGAGCAGAAAATTGTATAAAACTAAAATCCCATTTTAAATGCGTATGTTCACCCCTAATCGCCACCACCCGGTATAAGTATCAGTTGTCGGTCACTTTAAATTATTGACCCCTGGAAGCGAACCGAAACCGAAAAGTGTAATTCCCATAATAGATTGACATAATATAATTATTATTTTCCTCACGATGCGTTTCGATCTACGATCTTTGTCATCGAGATACGTCATGAATATAAAATCACCCGAGGATGCATTCATTATAGGAATAATAATTTTTGGGTTTTTTTTTCGTTTTCAGCGTAACTCGTATTCTATATTGTGACTGATCTGCATTTCTCAGAATTTAAATAAACTCGTGAAATAATAAACAGAAGAAAATGAAACATTCCAAATGATTTTCGCAACGGTGGATTTCTCGGAACTCGGAAATTTATATTAGACGAAATGTTGTATTTCCGGAAAAATTAATTGGATATAAAAGATTTTACCGAAATGCAAATTCCGAGAATTATTATTATTATATATATTTCATTATAGTATTTTAAATATTTTTATTATTTTATTTTATATTTTTTTTGCTTTGCGTGCATAACTCGTTGTCTATTTATACCGTGAGTTTCAGCTAAGATGCAACATTTGCTATACTGTTATTAATGTATTACTATCGATACTAGATATTGTATGGTACTGCATCGTTCCAGATAAAATGCAACATAGGTTGTCAAAGTTGTCAATGTCAAATTAACTTGTTATCATAGTTTACTGATCTATAAATAACGTAAGAAAGTAATAAGAAGAGTAGCAATAAAAAAATCAATATATTTCAAATACAAATTACAACAAATTATCAAAAACTGCACAATTAACAATTAAACAATAATTTAGACAAATATAAAAATTTTCATAGACAGAATGTAATATTTCGGGAGTTGTTGACGAAGCCTCTAATTTTAAATTTGTTTTTTTAAAATTTTAAATTTTTCCTGTATTTGTTCTTGAAATCCGGACCGATATTAATTTTCTCAAAAAGTAGCTCACAAAATGCTATTATTTTCTCATGGTCATTTTTTCTTAACTCTTGGTGATTTTGAAAATGGTAAGAATAAAATTTTTCGTCTTTTAATAATCTAAATACAGAAGTTTTGCTAATATTTAATTAATTTGGCAAAATTTTCATAGACACCTGATTATTTTCTTTTATTGCTCTTAGTAAATTATTTTTCTTTTCTTCATTATATATATATATATATATATATATATATATATATATATATATATATATATATATATATATATATATATATATACATATAAATATATATATATATATATATATATATATATATATATATATATATATATATATATATATATATATATATATATATATATATATATACAGGATGGTGACTGGAACGGCGCAGCATAGGGGTTTCAATGGTAAAATCTTAATGTGTAGTTATTTGCTACTAATTATTTTAGAACAAAATTGTATTTAGGTTTTTCCTACAGGAAAAAATACTGCATCCGAATATGCTAATGTTTATAATTTTTCAATTTCCGGAACCGTAAAAATAGTCGAAAACTAATAACATTTTTGCAAAAATCATTGATGCCATGGAACAAAAGCGCAAACATCTGTCACTTAAAGAACTCTTTAATTTCGTTCTCGTCAAATTACATTGTTGTAATCAACTTTTACATTGTTGTCATCCTTGTTTTGAAAGTAATTTTAAACGTCAAGAATCTTTGACAGATGTTTTACACTTTTGTTTAAAACGAAGAAAATGAAAACATCTTTATTGTAGTTTATGACAACGATGTAATAGTTGTTAATTACAACAATGTTGTTTGACGAGAACCAAATTTAAGATTTCTTTAAGTAGCGACAAATGTTTGCGCTTTTATTTAAATTTTTGTTCCATGGCATCAATGATTTTTGCAAAAAGTATTTTTTTCTGTAACAAAAACTTAAATACAATTTTGCTCTAAAATAATTAGGGGAGCAAATAACTGCACATTAAGATTTTACCATTGAAACCCCTATGCTGCGTCGTCCAAGTCACCATCCTGTATATATATATATATGTATTTTGAAAGAGTTGTGAACGGACCGAACTAGCGCCAAATTTAAAGTAAGTAGT
Source organism: Harpalus rubripes (assembly GCA_963082715.1). NCBI lineage: Eukaryota > Metazoa > Arthropoda > Insecta > Coleoptera > Carabidae > Harpalus > Harpalus rubripes. The sequence continues at coordinate 47,465,179 of OY720458.1, read as the reverse complement.
AAGGATACTCTATTTTTATCTCGTCAGTAGAGACGCAAACTTGTATGTGGTTTGAAATATGACCGCTAGGCCGCCACAAAACATATGGCATAGATGGCGTTATACATTTGTCAATTTAATTTAGAGAATACTATTAAGTTATTGATTTTTTTTATTATGAAAATAATAAAAATAAAACAATTTTTTATTTTGAGACCTGAAATTTGAGGCTCCCTCGATTTAAGAGGCCCCAAGCGTGCGCTTCCTGCGCCAGTGCGAAAATCCGTCACTGGTATACTATTTTATTCATATTGTCAAATTTTTATAAAATAGTTATTTATGTATCAAGGTACTGAAGTTCTACTTTTTATCAAAAATGTGGAATTTAGTTGCCGATGCCGTAGGCCCAGAATGCCCCCCCCCCCAATTAGTATAATTATTTGAATTATTGATATAATTTTGTGACTGGTGTGGTGTAAAATGATTAATCTACAGACATTTAAGTGAGTAGTAAATTATTTAGTAATTTTTCGATGTGAAAAATAAGCGTTTTGTACTTTACATCCTAACCACATTATTTTTAAATTCACTGTATTTAATCACTAGCTAAAGTACCCGGCGAAGTATTTTTTACTGTAACAAAAACTTAAATACAATTTAGATTTTACCATTGAAACCCTTATGCTGCGTCGTCGTCCAAGTCACCATCCTGTACATATATATATATATATATATATATATATATATATATATATATATATATATATATATATATATATATATATATATATATATATATGTAGAGTTCGAGTCTTGGCTCGTGTTCCGCAAACGCGAGTATTTAGCCTAAAGATGCATCGGCATCTTATATATATATATATATATATATATATATATATATATATATATATATATATATATATATATATATATATATATATATATATATATATATATATATATACGAAGCATCCGTAAAGTTATCCACTTATTTTTAGAATCTTAATTTATATTTTAAGTTGTGTTGTTTAATTTTGAAGCACCCCTGTATGTATTGTGTGTATTGCGTATGCGTATGACATTTAGTATGCTCGGTAGAGTAACCGTGGGTGAATCTGTGAAACGGTCATAGTCATAGACGCGGTGCGCGCACCATGCCATTTGCATAACCCGTTACGCCCTTAAAACCAATTAAGTGGTAGTCTGTGCTTAGCTTACCTCATTCTCCTACTAGCATACACAGGAAGGAAAGGAAAGGGAGCCAGCCAGCCAGCCTCAGCTCACAGCACAGCTCGTGTTATATAGGAAACGCTTCATTTTAAAGTCCTAAATCTAAGTTAGTATTCACAACGTGCCACCACTACCAACACCCATTTGCTCTAGATATAATAGGCTGTCACGCGTCACTACAACAATATGCAAACGACAACGAACGACAAATCAAAAATAAGTCAATTATTATACGTCAAATGACCCAATAAATAACATACGTATGTCAAAGGTTTTCGGAAAACTTTTGAATGGCCGATACTGTACTTTATGAAAAGTATATCTGCTTATAGCTACAACAATTAACATAGCTTAAGCTTAAACATTCATGTTTAATATAGAGCTAGTTGTCCATTTACTTCTATAAAACAAAATTTAGTTCTGAGTTGCCCCATGAATCTTTGGCGGATTTTAAAATTTATTTTGCGTACTTTTTGAAAAATCCTGCGCTTTAATTGTTGGCCGTAGAATAAAATGGACAACTGGCTCTATATTCAGGGCCGGATGGGGAAGATTCAGCGGCCCAGGAAAATTCTAGCATGATCGGCCTCATCTCCAGTTTTTTTTTTTTAATTTATTATATTGCCACAAAGTAATAAATTAGTTTTGTGTTTTGGTGTTGGATAATATGAATTTTTTGCCTACATAGAATTGAACAGTTATGAAAGAAATATATAAAAACGCTCTTAAAAACAGTATTTAAAATATAGAACATTCTGTAGTTAAGAAAATAACATTAGGTTCGTCTAAAAGTTGTAGACAATATTAAATTATTAATAAATGGAGAGTGAGGAAAATTCTAAAGCAAAAAAATTATCTGATTAAACCTAATCTTGAAAACGAAGAAAATAAAACATTGAAAGATAACACAACCAAGATTCTACCCGCAGATAATGGAAGTGTTACAGTAATATTGGATACCAATTTATATGATCAGAAAATAGAAGAGCTTTTGAATCAAGGAAATTATAAGAAACTTGGAAAACATTCTACTACGTTTATAGAAAACAAAGTGTACCGTGCTCTTAAGAAAAAATCCATAAGAGAGATATAAGCATTTCAGAAACCCGTCAAAAGTTCCATAAATTATCCTACTTACGAACTATCACAATTTCTATTACCAATCATTCAGCCACTTCAAAGAAAAAGAATATCATATGTGAAGAATTTTGTAGAACTTTTGAGCTAAATACAATTACAATTACAAAATCTTTTTGTCAGCTTTGATGTTGTAAGTTTATTTACGAGAAATTTTTAGAAATCATCAAAACAAGGCTTGAAAAAGATATCAACTTAAAAGATAGAACCGACTTGCCTCTTGACGGGATTATGGAACTTTTGCAGTGCTGCCTACAGAACTCATATTTCCTATAAAAAGATTAAATATTTTGTACAAGAAGATGGTTTGCTGATGGGTTCTTCTCAGTTATATACATGGAATTTTTTGAAGAATTAGCACTAGATACAACCAATATAAGACCTAAACTTTAGCTTAGATATATCGATGATACTTTATTAGGTTTACAATGGAGAAAAAGTTTCATGGAGTCCCTCCGTTCTTGAATGTTTTAACAGAGAAAACGAACCATGGACTAATAACATCAGTCTACACTACCGTAAACGAACACGCCAACACCAGACAATACCTAACTATAATTCCAGTCATTCAAAATCTACAAAGTAGGAAATTATCAAAACCTGATTTACTCGAGCTCGGACTATATCTGCAACACCGAAAGAAATTTTGTTAAGAATTAGAAAATACTGAAAACGATCTAAATAAGAACTGTTACCCGGTGAAGTTATTTAGACGATGCAACGTACTCAAATTTTAGTTTTTAATCACCGAGCGGCGGCCTCAAAAAGCCGCGGCCTCTCGGGAAATTCTCGATTATCCCGACTGGCCAATCCGACCCCGTCTATATTAAAAAACTAGTATTAAAGCTTAAGCTATGTTAATTGTTGTACTAATAAACAAATTCAATATACTTTCTTTAAATCGTCCATTCAAAAAAATTTCGATAACTTATGTGACATATGTTATTGAAAATCTTTGCTTTTAAATTTATATCAATGAAAAGATAATAGCAACCCAGCACTGTTTAAAGAACCGAATATTTTTGTAAATTATAAAATTTACGAATGAAGAACCAATCAAATACAACTAAAAATACGTTGTAACCCTTTGAAGTTATTCTATACAAAAATCAACATGAAATCTCGCAATCAGATGGTTGAATGCTTCAAAAACGTTTGAGTTTTTATGCCTTTGATTCCTGCTGTTTTATTTTGATAGAGCATTTACTGACCATTGGCCCGTTTAATAAAAAAAACATGTACAATTTATAAAAATACGAAAAACAAGATACGAACTACGCATTTATTTATTTATGTATTTATTTATTTATTATACAAAAACCAGTTAAATATATTGCACAGTACAGGGTGTTCCACATAAAGTGAACAACGTCCAAAATTGTGTGATAATTAGAGGAAAGGCAATGAAAAATAACTAAAAGAATATAAATTAAAAATTAAGGCTAAAGTCTACCTGGCACTCAAGAATAGGGGATTCCACCATTTTTATTTTATAATTTCATCTAAACGTATAAGTAAACCTAAGACTGTCGGTGAAAATCCGGTGAAAAAATTCCTATTAATAAGGGAGTTATAGTCCACCGAAATTTGAAAATATAGATGTGACGTCACGTATATAAGTTTTTATATCAAACTATTTTCTTCGTGGACCTAAATGTTCTTGAAATATATGCTATTTCTAAATTATATTTATAAAAAATAAATGAATATTATTATACTGTACAAGTCGACATGATTTATAATTGGAAATGTATTTAAATTATTAAGTTTAAGGCAAAATATTTATATTCAAATAAAAACTGTTTGAGAATTGCACTACTGGACTGATAGCCACGCCTCCGCTATTTGAATTTCTTTACTTCCATTGGTAGTAGGCTCTGCCCCTAACTCGGTATTCGTTATATATTTATATGTATGGTCTTTGAGTCGCCAATCAAAATAATATATACGGATTTCATATGAGTGACGAGCTGCTAAAACAAAAACCCCCTTATTTCCGAAGTATTTCAATTATATCATTTTATTTCCTTATTAATATTCATTATTAAGCATATACTTTCACTATTTTTTACTAATTTCTCTTAATTCGATTGAGCTGTAATCCCCTATTTTATTTTGATGGTTATATACATAATAGTTGCAAAATTATTAAAAACACTAAATTCAATCAGGGCGCGTAAGGCCTGTTTCATAATTGAATGTTTGTTGATTGTCACTTGTTGTAAGTCGTTTGGCGTTAGCAGCACACGACATGATTCTCTACAACAGTTGCAAGAGTCGTAATGGGGTTATCACGTACGCACGTATCTGCAACCTGCCAAACATTTTTTGCAACTTCAAGCGTTTCGTGCAACTTTTGACGTGTGATAGTGCGACAATTTTCCTGCGACTAGTTTTACATCTTGTTCGAAAACTATTCACACGTATCTGCAACTATCAAGATACGCATGCATAGTAAAGGGGCTTAGGGAGTAAAAATCCCTAAACTGTTTGACATTTGCTTGTAAACAGCTGGTAAACAGTCGAAATAATTCAAAAATAGCTGGAGGAGCTGGAGTTGAAATAAAATCAGAAGAATTTTGTCAAACTCTGATTGATCTCGTAAGAAAAGAAGCTCTGTGGAACGCGAGACATCCATACTTTAAACCAAGAAAAAGAAAAACTAGTATTTCACGAAAATTTCTCAAAAATTAAAAAGATTATATCGTCAATACGAATTTGAAGAAGATAATTTATGCTTATAGAAGTATATGAAATATGGTAATATATCTAAATAAATTTTTAGAACATGTTTTTCTTTCTTTTCTACGTCTCATAACAATAATATCGCTCTCACTATTATCTAACCGTAAAAATAACGTAGTAGCAGCTAATAGTTTGTTGTTCATTTCTGATATTATTCGTCGAAGTACAAATAAATGATTCAAACTTTAAAAAATGACAACAGGAATTAAATATCATGTGTACCAACGTCAAGACTAAAAAAATTCTATATATCTTGCAACTTTGCGTACGTCTGATAACGTAGGTTGCAAGTTGCAGCAACTGTTGTCAAAACAGTTGCAGACATATGCATACGTTTGATACCCGGATAAGGTGTCGTATACTTTTAAGTAAGGTTATAGCTATTATATCTCTTCCAATTTATTTTAATTTAACTGCAATATGGCTTCAAATAATAAAACTACGACGACTGATGCAAAAGAAAAGAAAAAAAATACAAAATTTAATAGAAATTTGTCCCCAAATATTTTTTTATCTTTATACAGGGTGTAAATGAAATAAGTGCATTAAATTTAACCAGTAATGTAACTCGACGAGAGCAACAATATTTCTTAATAACTTTTTTTCTAAGTCTTTTAGATTTTGAGTTAAAATTCTTTAAAGATTTGCTGCATATTTCGTTACCCGCCCATGGAGAACAAATGGCTGCTGCCGTATTCAAGTGGGATACAAACAGCTCAAAAATTGTTGGTTATCGGTTATACTTGCAATCACAGTAATTTATAAACGAATCAACGGAAATAACATTTATTATTAATTAATTCGTAATAGTACAATTTTTAAAATAAAGAAATTTAAATTTTGGATAACAAAATTATAAAGTTGTGTATTAAACCAGGATTTTAATCACCTGTGAATAGAGGAAGAGCAAAAGCATAGTTACTAGGTTATGAGATGATTATGTATCGTCGACAAATCATAATAGTTCAAATACGTTATTCAAAAAATGTAAGTACAAACTTTTGTCCATTTAAACGAGGTACATGAGTACCAAGTCGTCGATTTATTGTTACCGCCGAAACATTTTTTAATGAAAATTCTTACAGCATTTTCGTCTATCGAGATGTGTATTGTATGCATAATAAATACACCTTCCGAAGTAAATTCAGTCTCATTAATGAACATTATGAGCCATTCCCAAAATTGAAGTCTGTTATGTGCTGAAAACATTGAACTTTTTGCAACTGTTGCTTTTTTAAAAATTGTCATATGTGACGCTCCGTATTGTGATAAAGATGTACAAGATTAACAAATGTGCGAATATTAGGAACAGTATAATTTGGAAACGCTCCGTCTAAATGCGTTGGCAACTCTATAACAACCACAAATTAAAATGTAGTAAAGATAAGAATAAATAAACCAGAGGTAAGTAATTACAATGTCTGTGTACTCGCTATTTGCAAACGTAAGCATTTTGACAAAATTTTACCTTAGAGTTTATTGCTAATGTCAAAATTTAATTGCAACAACTGACAGGACTGTAAAATTTTTCAGAGCTATTGCTACTGCATTCAATTATTAGAAAAATACTTGGACCGACTCGTCAATTTACAGGGTTGTAAAAATGCTAAAAAAATGTGCGATTTCGAGAAAAAGTTATTAAGAAATATTGTTGCTCCCGACGAGTTATATTACTAGTTAAATTTAATGTACTTATTTCATTTACACCCTGTATATGTAGTTTCTTTTATCATATAAACTAGGATTTTGTTCTACATAATTTATAATTATTTTATCTAATGATATTTCGTTAATTTTTACGTTACTGTCGTCGTGTCGTTTTAGAAAGATGAGACATGACCATCTTCCGTTCCGACTAAGGACAGCCCCTTTTACTTGTCCCTAGTGTAACGTGCAAGCGTACGACATCCGACACCGACTTACGACTTATTGTAGAACAGGCCTAAAGCAATATTTATAGTGATTTTGTTATTTTCTCTGTAAAATTGAGTTCTGTGCGTTAGGTTACCGTTACATTAAAATATTTTTTTGAAAATTTCCAAGCGAAAAAGTCGCATTTTTCACAAATACAGCCAAAAAAATTAATAATCATTTTGTCGCGAAATGCATGCAACCACGCGAACAGAGATAACATATCTATTTAGATTACATTATACAGGGTGATCATTTTAAATAGACCACCATTGCTATCTCGTGAAGTATAAGAGCTACAAAGACGGTTAAATTTTTTCCATTCGCGACACTCTTATTCTAGCCATATTTTAATCAAATTAATATAAAACTTAATATGCATTTTTCTCAAAAAAAATGTTATGTAAGGGTAAAAGTATTATACCACTGAATTCGGTATTAAATCGAAAAACGAATGAGCAAATAAAAATATATGTTCTCATTTAAAATAAAAAAGGTTGGTCCCGTATTTTGAGAACCACTGACCGAAAAAAATAATTTTTCTTTTCTTTAAATATGCCTTTAAGGGCGCAACCTTAAAAATTTGCCAAGGGCCGCGCATTGTATTGTTACGCTACTGATTCAGCCTGTACATATAAGAAGATTGCAAGATAGAATGTTGTTTTTATTTATACAGATGTTAAAATATGAGGAGTATTTGGTTCCCGCTCTCGTTTCGGTCTCGTTGTAAATTTGATTTAGCGTCAGTGCATTCCAAGTTTTTAATTAGTATACCTTGAAGGGCGCTGCCGATGCCGAAGGAAGAAAGTCGACGCTGGTGTCTGCGTCTGCCTCAACGGGCGTCGTGCAGCGTGCACCGTACCGTAACGTACAAGCATCATTACAATTTTGAACATAATTACGCATATTTTGTTCATACCATGAATTTCAAGCCCTGCTTATATTAAAATTCCTCTTGTTATGCAATGTAACAAGCTCTAAGAATTTTTGCTACGTTTCGTTCACCGTACAAAATAAGCAATTAAATGAAAATACTTGCAGTTTTAAATTGGATTTTATGTATGATATTAATAACGCACACTTGTAACTAGTAACTACCACTTCACTTGTCATTATTTATAGGCTGAGACTTAAATGAAATTTTATTCTACTCAATAAAACATTCAACACCGATTTTCATTTAAAAAAATCTCCTCACACAATACCAACGCAAACAGTTTGGTTTATGTAACATTGCCACTAGACACTAGATCATTGGGGTATATCAAAGTCAAATTTTAACGATCTTATACAGGGTGCGGCAGAACCAATTGAGCAATTTTGAAGAGTTATAAAAAAGAAACCAGGGTATACAGGCTGATTCATCGGTCTGTCCTCTCTTTATAACTCTTTTATTTTAAGTCAGATAGAAAAACTCTTCAAATATAATTTATATGATATAGTATTATCTATCTACGTACCATATCCATTTGTATACAGGGTGCTCCATTTAAGCGCAACAATATGTAACTTTATATTTCTTAATGGAACACCTTATATTTATTTATTTATTTTGATAGTAAATTAGATTTCCTTTAAAAAGGCATTAAGTAATAAGGGGTCTAAAATTATAAATTAAGAAGTTATTTACGTTCATAAAAATAATAGTTCAGAGTGGAAATAACCATAATGTAATACAAAATTTTAATCCTTTTTTATTAATACTTATTTTAAACATTACACTAATTCCAAAGAAGCTATTAAAATTTAGTGACAGACTAAATAATGCAAAATTATAATAAATGCTCGAAAACGTGTCCTTCAACTTCAATAGATTTTTCTATTATAAATATTATATTAGCCATCTCATCTATACTAAAATTTGTATTATTCATTTTCACATCAATATCAACAATGATAAACTAAGAGTATTTGGACAACTTGTTTGTTTAAATTCGCAACAACTGATCAAATTATCCATAGCTTACTTTGTTAATAATAACATGATAGAAACATAGCATTCAACGAATAAAGGTAAATAACTTCTTAATTTATAATTTTAGACCCCTTATTACTTAATGCTTTTTTAAAGGGAATCTAATTTACTATCAAAATAAATAAATAAATATAGGGTGTTCCATTAAGAAATATAAAGTTGCATATTGTTGCGCTTAAATGGAGCACCCTGTATATAAATGGATATGGTATATAATATAAATTATATTTGAAGAGTTTTTCTATGTGACTTAATATAAAAGAGTTATAAAGAGAGGACAGACCGATGAATCACTCTGTATATGAAAAAAATGTTTTTATTTTTGAAATCAGTAGGACTTACCATTTTATACTCATTAATTTTTAAAAATAATGTCTTTAAGATGGCGGCCGTTAGCTGCAATACATTGCTGGAGCCGATTACTGAAGTTTTGAACAGCCCGTTGACACATTTCGCAGGGTATCGCGTTTACTTCTTCAACAATCTGCTCCCTTAGCTCTAGCAGGTGTTGGAGGCGACGTTTACACACTTTTATCTTTAGATATCCCCAAAGAAAGAAGTCGCATATGCTTAAATCAGGCGATCGCGCAGGCCACCCCACGTCACCTCTCAAAGACACTAGACGTCCAGGAAACATTTCTCTTAAAGCGTTTAGAGAATTTCGGGCTGTGTGGGCTGTAGCCCCATCCTGTTGGAACCAAAAGTCCCCTAATCCCTCTTCTTCAACAACCACTTCCAATCGGGGCTGCAGAAAATTTTGCAACATTGAAACATAATGCCCGGAATTCACGGTCACGGTCACGCCTCCCTCTTCAAAAAAGTACGGGCCTATAACGCCAAATTGTGATACGGCACACCACACCGTTAGTTTCGGAGAATGTAGCGGTCTTTCGTGAACAATTTGGGGGTTGTTTTCAGCCCAGTAGCGAAAATTTTGTTTATTCACAATCCCGCTTAGGTGAAAATGTGCCTCGTCGTTGCTAAAGAATGCTGCCTCAGGAGGGATCGCTGCAAGAATTTCCTCACATAGATTTTGGCGGTTGGCGTAGTCTGCTGGGTTCAATTCCTGAACCATCATTATTTTGAAGGGATGGAAATTCAAATCTAAATGCAGATTGTTCGACTGCTGCTCTCACTAGCTCCACATTTTCTGGTGTTCTGATGAATCTTCGTCGGCCATGTGAACCTATTCTTAGTGTGCTACCAGTTTCCTCTAACTGCCGAATCCAGGACCGAATTGTGTTCGCAGTAGGAACAGTATTATTTCGCGGAATGTTGAATTTTATTTGAATATCCCCTATTATAAAATCTGTACAAATGATTAGAAAATTCTACAAAATTCTTTCGGCTTCTTTAAATATAGACTTAAAACTTTTACAAACTGTGGGCCAAATGACTGGTGATAATAGTTCGACCGGCATTTTAAAGCTCATCTTCTAGTCCATATTTAGCTTCTATTGAAACTCTGTACTTTTGGCACAATGAAATGTGCAGGACTTAGGGATCCAATGCCTAATAGAATTAAAGCTGGTATTACTAATAAAGGCGATGTAACCCAATATTGAATAATAAATTCAGTTTTTGTAAGTTTAAAAACTATATTTTAAACTTGTGGAAAGAAATTTCTCACCATTTACGCAGATTTTATAATTTGAGCTTGGGCTCGTATATGGCGCTATAACCCCAAAACTTCAATAAATAGATTAGTTTGATACCTGTGGAAACCCGTAATTAAAAAATTACAATGATATTTTCATTTATTATTAGTTCTTAAAATGTTTGAAGTTTGACCATTGGAATAAAAAGATTAAAACAGAGAAAGAAACAGAAACAGTGGAACATTATTATTTCAAAATATACTGTAAGCAAAATAAAGTCAGAAGGAAAAATGTTTCACTAATGCCTCGCATTTCAGCCAACTCAATCTTCTTGTATTCAGTGTTGTGTTTTTTTGTTTTCGTTGCTTTGTGTCTTATTTTTTCGGCGGAACGGAAAAGAATAAGTAGAGTATCTTTGAAGCTTACGTTATGCTATACTACACTACACAGTGTTTCTAAACCAGGTTTCAAGTACCGTAGATATATTTGTTCGCAATAACGTTGTCATCCAACAATCTCTTACATACAGACCAGATTCGAATACTTTATTCGCATAGATTGTTAATTCAATATTATTTAGATTTGTTTGATTTTCGTATTATAAGGATGCCTCTATGAATAATAATTTCGTCTATCCACAACTGTCAAATAATATACTGATAATTCAACCGATTTTTATCAATTAATGACCTTCGTTACTGTTGCTAATTGAATAATATTGACAGTTCAATGGAATTCAATCGTTATGTCAAATTCAAATCCTACCTTTCAAAGAGTACAAACAAAATTACTTTTAATAGGTAATTCTTTCAACATAAAAGCCAAAATTACACTACATGGTTTTGTCATTTTTCATACTTTTATTTTCTTCTTAAACTCGAATTGTAGTTGAATAGTCGGTTTAAAATTTTTTGTTGAATGTCAAATCACTTCATAATTTTGTTACAACTACAACGATAACTAGATTTGTCTATGTAAACAAAAACATTTTTGCATTTGTCAGTGAAAAAATTCTACTTATTTTTCAATACAAATATGTCACTGATTTGTTATTATGTGACAATTGTGGTTGTGGACAAAGTATACTATTCTATTCGCATGTAATGGCTATTACTCATTCGAAAGATTTACATCATCGTTCGTGATGCAAACTTCATTCTCATGAGTAATACCATACATTACATGCTCATTGAATAATATACTATTATAAGTAATTCAATTTGCTCTACAATTTGTACTAACGCCTACTAGGACACTATCTTTTTATGCATCAAAAAACGCAAATGCAGAGAAAACCATTATTCTAGTCCTTTTGAATTGTTTTTTTTGCATTGTTGATAAATCACGTAAATCAGCACGAGACACAAAAATGCTAAACTACACGCCAATGTATACGAACTATGTTGACAATTCCAAATTATTTGCTGAACAGAGTTACGACTAAAGACTAAATAATATAGTATTCCTCACGTAAAAATGACATTACGCAATAAAGTTTCGTTTATAGGTATAGTAAATATATTGTAACGTGAAACGCCCGCCGTCGCCGCCGCTGTAAGCGAGTGTCTATTTATAGCGGTGACGTAATCGCGCTAGCAGCCGGGCGATATAAACAAACTGGTGTTTGAAAAGTGACACTTTACACACTGTAATGAGTGCGTGAAAAGTACTTTTCACGCACGGTTTTGGAAAAATCATTATTAATAACATTCAAAAAATACATTGCAAAAAAAAAGTTGATTGAAACATACTTAAATTTAAACAAACTAAAAACAAAAATGAATTGAAGGGTTCGAGTGGGTGAAGTAGGTAACTTACATTATTTAAAAAATTGGAATATATGTATAGATAGTGATGAGTCGGGTAGGTAAATAAAATTTTGGTATTTACCCGGTATTTACCTCGAGGTCTATTTACCTATCCAAAGGGATCCTCTACCATAACAAAAAATAATAAAACTACACTTGTACTTAAAACTAATAAAATTACCCCTTAACCTTAAAATTAAATTTAATAAAAACTAAATACGTACTACTGATGATGAGAACTTAGTTCTTGAAGTACGTATTTAGTTTTTATTAAAATTAATTTTAAGGTTAAGGGGTAATTTTATTAGATTTAGTTATATTTAACTTTATACTCCATCTATTATTAATTTTTACATTTGTACTTAATATATTACTCAATAAATAACGATTCACATAAAAATATTTTTTATTAATTACTATCTTTCTCTGGTGCGAGAAAAAGATAGCAATAGGTGACGTCATATTAACTTTAAAAATCAAATGTAGTTAAACTAAAAACAATAAAGAGTTTTTAATACTACGAATTGCTTCAAACTTAAACGAGTGGAGGACTCCATAGTAAAACTTCTATGAAACTTGTCTTAACACATATGTAATACATGTTTAAAAAAAATGATTATTTTTGTAGTTCTTTTTGTTTTTATTTTATTTAACAAAGAAAATATTGAATAATGTACTTTTATGTGAATTCAAATATTTTTCAATGATATTAAATACCCATATTTTTACTATTTATAATCACTAAATATACAGGGTGATACATCGGTCTGTCCTCTCTTTATAACTCTTTTATTTTAAGTCAGATAGAAAAACTCTTTAAATATAATTTATAATATATAATATTGTCTATCTACGTACCGTATGCATTTGTATACAGGGTGCTCCGTTTAAGAGCAACAGTATGTAACTTTATATTTCTTAATGGAACACGCTATATATATTTATTCATTTTGATAGTAAATTAGTTACCCTTTAAAAAAGTATTAAGTAATAAGGGGTCTAAAATTATAAATTAAGTAGTTATTTACGTTAATAAAAAATAGTAGTTCATAGTGGAAAAAAACATAATTTATTACAAAATTTTGATACTTTTTTATTAATACTTCTTTTAAACATTACACTAATTACAAAGAGGCTATTAAAATTTAGTGACAGACTAAATAATGCAAAATTATAATAAATGCTCGAAAACTTGCCCTTCAACAATTGATCAAATTATCCATAGCTTACTTTGTTAATAATAACATGATACGAACATATCATTCAACGAATAAAGGTAAATAACTTCTTAATTTATAATTTTAGACCCCTTATTACTTAATGCTTTTTTAAAGGGAATCTAATTTACTATCAAAATAAATAAATATATAGAGGGTGTTCCATTAAGAAATATAAAGTTACATATTGTTGCGCTTAAACGGAGCACCCTGTATACAAATGCATACGGTACGTACATAGATAAAGATATATCATATAAATTATATTTGAAGAGTTTTTCTATCTGACTTAAAATAAAAGAGTTATAAAGAGAGGACAAACCGCTGAATCACCCTGTATACCCACTTATGGGTAAATACCCTGGGTATTTATCATGAAAAATAAATACCTGGGTATCTTGCATCACTAGTAGAGATGATGGTTGCAAGTGGAAATGTACATTATTTACTTTCGACTTCTGTAATATTATCATAAACAGCAAAGTTACGAGTAGCTAATGGAAATAAGTGCAGCATTTTTCACGAATGTCCTGAAATAAAGGAGGTAAGTGAAGCAAATACAGCTTTTAACCACTTCTACTTGCAGTTACCCCGTTAATCCATAAAAAATAAGTAATATTTGTTGTAATTGTCTCTTTTATCCATTAATATCAGTCATGACTTTGTTCAATATAAACAACTTATAAAATTTATGAACGACAGAACACAACATGGTCGATCGACAATACATGCAGGGTGTTTTTTGTAATAGCTAAACGACCTATTTCAAATAATTTCTATATTATTAAAGACAATAAAATACTATAAGGCGATTTTATAGAACAAAAATATTGAGAAAAATTCAATTGAAATTAAAATAAATTTTATTTTTATAGTTATTTTTCAGTAGGGAATGTATGAAAAATAATTGAGATTAAATTAAAATGAAACAAATATTTTTTTAATAACGTTATAAACAGTGTACTATTTGATTTCTATCCTAAATAATTCAAATTGACAAATAACAGTTTTTGTTTTGACCGTAAAAATTAGAAAAAATGCTCTATCGAATAGGCTTTAAAAATATACATCATCTCATTTAAGAAAATATAACTTTCCATTGTAACTTGAGAACTACTGGTTTAAGAATAGCTATTTGTGTATCAAGAGCGCAAAATGGGATATTGTCGATTGAGAGGTTGTTGCCGCGCGACGTAGGAGCACGATATTCTCTTGAAATCGACAATCTCCATTTGCGCTTAAAACACACACAAGATTTTTTCTACAGTCGCTACAATGTGGTCCTCCACCATAACAATTTTTTTTTGTATAATTTATTTGTTTCAAGTACATTAAACAAGTGCAGTGAAAAAGTGGATGTCCATTGGGAGCGTTCACGCCGAGGGGTTATTAATTACTGTGTTTTAAAAATACTTGTCAATACCAAATAAATTTGAGACAATACCATGTATTATTGTACAATTCATTGAAATACTTTGCAATACCTGGAAATACTGTGTCGGTATGTAAAAAAAACTTAACGCGGCATAAAATACTTTGATGCTACATGAATATATATATATATATATATATATATATATATATATATATATATATATATATATATATATATATATATATATATATATATATATATGTAGGGAGCGAGAAGCATAGTTTGTTGGCAATGACCTTGATGCCTAGTGACGAAAGGGGAATGAAGCGTTGGCCATATTACACTGGTTCATTTCTGCAGTCTAATACATAGTAAACTGTCGTATTTATTTTTAAAATTTACTAAATATGGTCAAAAAGGTATTTAAACACAAAAGTTTAAAAAACACATTCGAAATAGTACACGTCGACGCAAGCAAAAATCAAAAAACTAATCAAAAATGGACCAATGCAAGATGGCGGACCATTCCCCGCATGGTTTAAAATTGCGGACTTACGCTACCTCTATTATATATTCTTAACTCTATGCTCATACCAACGGAACAATGCGCTGACATTCATGCACAGTACGTGTATGCGTAACTATCATTGTATGTGTGTACAAAATTATTACGTCACAATATCAGACTCAGAATATTTTAAAAAGAGAATCATGAATGAAAAGTATGATAATATTAATATTTTTGATAAATACATGCATAATATTAGGTAAATTTTTCATTTATGAAAAAAAAATCAATATTTTATTTTTGTATGACCCCAATGTGGTATTTTGTCAAGAATCATACAGTTTTTATTGCACAGTGCCATTCTTACGTGGTGAATACCATACCTTTAATTTTATCATTCATTTAGTTCACAAAATCAGCCAAAATTATATCACCTTTTTTGACTTTCGAAATGGGTAAATTGTTTCACCAAGCTTTGAAGAAATACCATTTCTTTCGCGTAAGCTTTGGTACACTGTCCAGTGTTTCTAAACCTGTGGTATATTTATGTGCTGCCCATGCCCATGGGGGAAAGTTTGAGAAGCAAAGCAGAAAAGGCTGGGGGATTTATGAATAATGATGTACGTTTAAACTTTTGATAGATTACGGGGAATTTAATTGAGTCTTCCGATTCGCTACGTTGCAGGCGCGAGGGAAGCAGACAAAATGCGGCTAACAAGTTTGTTTTCCACCCTCATAAATAACTTTTTTCGCGGATTGCTCAAGTCATCCTAATGTAAATACATAGTTTTAAACTTAACGCGAATAACTCAAGACTGATCACGATACAACTTTTAAAAATATTTTCATACATTCTACACACAGATACATTAACCATTTTTTTTCTTTTTAAAGTTGGTTCTAATATATGTATATTATTTACACGGAAAGAAAAAACTTAACCGTATTAGATAAAAACATCCTAAAATCGTGACAGTAAAAAACATTAAGTACATCGGTAAATACGTATTTCTAGATTTGTTTTCGCTTAAACAGTAAATACAATTTCTAAAAAACATAGAAATAACATTTGTAGTCCGAGTAAAAATGTGACTACCTTAGAAAAATACATTTACTCTACCAGCGAATATAGTTTACTCACTTGCTCACTATTTTTGAAGTAGCAAATCCAATATAGTGGAATATAATATAGTATTAACTAATACTACTATTCTTATTACTGAAAGAATAATTTAATTTCCTCAAAAAAATGATAAATATTTTAAATAATAACTACTACGGATATTATGTTACCTGGCTGTAAATGTCTTCTTCTGTGGCAGAGAACTTTATAAAGTAATCCTAAATTATAATTTACTGTACTAAATAGTATGAAATTGAAATGTAGAAATAAAAACATATATTTTATCAAGTATTTTATATAAAAATATATTTAATATATTATTTATTTAATACAAAAATAAAAATTCGTTGTGTAATTACAAAACAATACAATAATTTATAATAAATAATAAACAACACTACATTGTTTTCTTGAAATTTTATTTTGTTTTCTATTTATCTACATTTTATTAAACACATCTTTTCAAAGAAATGTACGTCTTACCATTTGGCATCTCATATTATTTCGATGCAATGGTCAACATTGATCTCCTGGAGAAATGACCGAACATAATCATCTGCCATTGTTTTACTACAATGTAACTAATAATTTTACTAATAAATAATAGAATATATGAACAACTTACTATTTAGTTTAATAAGAAAGACACAAGTATTATGCACTTTTCCAATATCTTATTTCTTCTACAGATACAGAACACATTCTGCGTATACGTACTACGCGATATAAGGTAGATCACAACATAACGTGTGTGGCATAGTATAGCATAGGGGAATGGGATGAGAAAACGATTGAACTTGCACAAGGTAATTTAGCTATTCTATTCATTGAAACAGAAAACATTTTGCCTTATTGGTAAAATCTTAACTAAAAGAGAAAACTGGATAAGCTGAAATAGTAATTTTTATTCATTCAAATAGGATTTTTTTAAACCTATTGGTTAATAAATTTACTCATACAGTAAAATATATTTCCTGATTTAATCAATTACATTAACACAAATAAAGAATATCATGCTTATTTTGCTAAAATATGAAGAAATAAAGTAAAAACAGATTTCTGCACAAGTACATGGTAATTTATTGGAAATATTAATAAATTTTACCTAATTTCTGTTAGTAGTATTATCTACTCTACTAAAACAATAAACTAAAATATTTGTTAGTAAAAATAATATTCTTCAAGAGATGAAACCAGCTTAGAAATACAAATTAACATATTTAAAATTACATATTTCTATAAAAAAAAAAATAAGAAACTATTTCAGATTTATTTATTTACAAATTTAGTTAATGCAAATGCAGAAAAGACACTTTAAGGCATTTTAACTAATGAAGTCAAATTATTTTTTTCCGTGTAGTCAACATACAGATGTACAGGATAACTTGTCCAACATGGGGATCTCGGTGATCATTTTACTGGTATATCGTTATTTGTGTGATAAGACGAGAGTAAGAGCAATAACCGATAAATAACTTTTCACTAACTTAACTAAATTATAGTTTCAATAATCATATTTTAATTCTGTTTATCTATTTTAGTTATAAATGTCATAATTCAGTTTAGAAATTCTTATCACATTATGATAGGCGCGTCTGGATTCACCTGTCATACTTAATGTGACCATACGTCCCGCTTTGGGTGGGACATTCCCGCTTTCAGGCTGTCTGTCCCGTTGTCCCCAGCAAGAGCAAAAATGTCCCGCTTTGCAAACGGACCAAACGATAATTTATTATACCTTGATTTTTGATTTATTTTGATTACCAAGACTAACATCAACAAATCATGTAATGAGCTCCATTCCTGCTTGAAAACTAGATCCGACATTTTGAAACTAATTTGCTCCGCCGACAAATATAAAATAAATGGGAGGAAAAATAGCAGGAATGCAGTCTAAATTTGTTTATTATTTAGTTTGAGGCCAACGTTTCGCTGCCACTTACAGCTTCATCAGGGCAAAAGACTAAGGCGTTAAATAATAATAAATAAAAATAAATATATATGTTCAAACATAGTGTTATCGTCGGAAAATAAAAATTGTATGAAAAAATTAACAATCGTCATCCAGAAGACTTATACAGCTTTTTTCTTGAATTTATAAAAAATGACGATGTGTGAAAAAATTGTTTTATGACAAGAGTTCACTATGTTTGAACATATATATTTATTTTTATTTATTATTTTTTAACGCCTTAGTCTTTTGCCCTGATGAAGCTGTAAGTGGCAGCGAAACGTTGGCCTCAGACTAAATAATAAACAAATTTAGACTGCATTCCTGCTATTTTTCCTCCCATCAACATCATCAGTCGTTTATTCCATTTTACATAAAATAAATGCGTCTGCAACTGCAATCTAACGACTGAAGTTACATATTATTAATACATTGTTACCATGTCCTTGTTTTTGAATAAATAATAAAATAAGTTCTTTTTTTACAAAAATAAATGGCTCATCATTTCATCTCAATTTTATGACAGTTTACAATTATTGATATTTTGTGTGATACGTGATACGGCGTTGATATTTTGTGTGAAACGACGTACGATCGTACGTATTTGTGATCTGCTTGTTCTAAGTCAATATTCTCTTTTCTAAAATGTTCAGTGATCCGGAAATTTATTTTTGTACATGAAAGGAGAAAAAGTGCAACTTCACATCCCTTGAAAAAATGTAACATTTAATTACAAGACATTTGACCTTGCATAGAAAAAAATTTCTCCTGCGGCGTCGTTAACAACCCCTCCCCCCCATCGCGTTGTCCTGTTCTGAGGTAAAAAAAATGGTCACGTAAGTCATACTATATCAGTGGTAATTGGTATCCAACGTTGTCTCTGTATCTATAGTCACGACATTTATTTCTTGATCATTAAGTCTAGAAATTATTATGAATACGTGCGTGATTTTGAATGCCCTAGCCTATGCACCCTGTACCCTTAAGATAATCCTGCCCTGAAGATAGCGCTTTGTTTTAGATAGTCTGTACTCAGCTAGTAAACATGTAAGAGTTTTAAGTTTCGGCTAGCGTTCTGCGTAACGCGAGTATTTTGGCCTAAGAATGCAACGGCATCTTTTGCATTTAAGTTATATTGGTTTTAATTAGTAAAAAATAAGTTAATTAAAATAGTGCAAGTTGTAGTGTAATTATAATAATCAAGTATATAAAACTTTAGTTAGTCAGTAAATCAAGTGTAAAGTGGAAGTGGGTGTGTGTTTTTCCTTTTCACCAACCAGTCAGAATAAAGTGTGTCATCGTTGAGGAAAACAATCATTAGTAGTAGTAGTATCATCATTTCTTCCGCACCCCCTCGTGTTACATTTCACAAAAAAATGCATAGGTCACTAGATATAGACAAAAATGTAAATGTTACAATTTTTATATTTGCGAATATGTTCCAAATGTAAAATAATACTAGATTTTAGTTTGCACATCTTTAAAGCACTTTTTATATTTCGACTTATGACGTCACAGTTTTATTTTTTATATGACCGCCCTATTGGAAAGTTGTACTTGAAAAGAGATTTTTTTTAGTTTTCCAGCAATGTGTAACTTATCTACCGGGTGTCTATTTTTTTATGGACCATAAGAAATAAAATGGGAAATTTATCATATGGCTGTAAATTCCGCCCTATTAATTTTAGAACTGAAGTATAAATACAAAACATATTCAGAATTAAAAACTGCATCACATGAGCCTTATTGATATAATAGTTTCTTGTCATTAGATAAACGTAAAATAAAATGTCTGTCTTTAAACTTTTTACAGAGTGCCATGCTAGACAAAACATACAATTCAAATAGTCGCATTGTTTGACTTTGACAGGTTTATAAATTGATATTTAATAGGGGATTCCACCATTTTTTATGTGATTTCATCAGAAAGTATAAGTAAAACTAACACTATTGGTGAAAATCCGGTGAAAAAAATCCTATTAATAAGCGAGTTATGGTCCCCCGAAGTTTGAAAATATAGATGTGACGTCACGAATATGTTTTTATATAAAATGTTTCTTGAAATGTATGCTATTTTTAAATTATATTTATAAAAGAACAAATTAATATTATAACACTGTACAAGTCTACATGCTTTATAATTGCAAGAGTATCAAAATTATTAAGTTTAATGCAAGAAATTTATATTCAAATAAAAACTGTTTGAGAATTGCAGTACTGAACTGGTAGCCACGTGTCCGCTATTTGAATTTGTCTCTTTCTATTGGTAGTAGACTCCACCCCCTAACTCGGTATTCGTTATATATTTATAGGTGGTTTTTGAGTCGCCAATCAAAATAATATATATGTCACGAACTGCTAAAACAAAAACCTTATTTCCGAAGTATTTCAATTATATCATTTTATTTCTTTATTAATATTCATTATTAAGCATCTACTTTTACTATTTTTTTACTAATTTCTCTTAATTCGATTGAGCTGTAATCCCCTATTGTGAATATTATTCCATTGAGTTTTTTTCTTGTAATAGTAAATGTACCCATCATTACTGATAAATAAATTAATGAATTCAGTAATTAATAAAGTTTATGACTGATGTCATCTGAAAAACTCAAGCAATACAACTGTTTAACATTTTGTGCTAATGCTCATGGCACTAGTTAAAAATAATTATTGTACTTACCAACCGCATGTAAATAATAATTTTGAACTTAGATGCAGTTTCTAATTCTGAACATTTTTTGCGTTTACACTTTAGTTCTAAAATTAATAGGGCAAAATTTACAGCCATTTGAATATTTTATCATTGTATTTCCTATGATCCACAAAAAAGTAGATACCCTGTATATTCATTTGTTTCAAACAGCAAAAATGAAACAATTATTAAATTTATGAAAAAGATTAATATGCACTGCACTGCAATTTAAAATAAAGCAAATTTAATATGAGAAAATATAGCCTGTAGCATTTACAAATAATGCGAAAAACAAGAATTCCATAAACTATATTAATTAAAACATAATTGTTATTTATTTATTCCGTGAAAATACATTACTGAATGTGATAATCTATTAAAATCTGATTGCATATTTTTAATAAAGAGAATGTTTACAAAACTTATTGTTGTGTGGAAATTGCGCCACAATGATTGCAATAATGAAAATAATTTACTTTTTCTATATTAAAAATTTATGTAGTTTTATGTTAAGAATTTATACGTATGCAATATCCTGGAAAGTCTAAAATTAAAATAGTTACTGCAATAAGTGTTTATTATTTAACTTCACTTGCTTGTTAGTTGCTTGGTTAGTTAGAGCCAAATCTAATCATCCAATTTTTATCTGCTAGATGGGAATACGAACCAAAATTATAAAGATTCTTTGTCTAAAATAATACCGGGTTGGTATTAAATTAAAAACGAATCCTATTTGGAACATCATAACTCCGGGGCACACTGAGATACTTTCACAGTAAAAAATAGGTAGAATTTTAATGTTAAAATTTAACAAATTTAACTCTGTTAATATTTTAAATACATAAATAAATAAATAATTAAATAAATAAATAAAATAAAAGTTACCTTTTAATTGAAGTATTATTGGGATTTTCAATTAGAAACGCTAACTAGCGACGAATGTTAGAACTACAAACAGTGGTACACATTTGACATTTACATGAAACTACAACTATAATCCTACAAAAACTCTATTATACATACTTGAATTATAAATAAAAAATATCAATAGAAGAGAAAATAATACGAAAACTAAAGAAACACAATTGACAGCAATGCTTCGCTTACAAATGTCAACAAAAAGTGTACCATTGTTTAATGCGATCAGCGCCATCTCTTGATACTTGAAAATCTCAATACGCGCTGGATTGTTATGTAGTTGATTTTTCAAATTATGCCAAAAGCTTTCGGTAGGAGATAATTCTAGGTTAGAAGAAGCCCTTTTTAATACTAGTATTTCATGCTTTTGTAACCATGTTCGAATCATTTTTGCCGTACGACATGGTGCAACGTCCTGCTGGACTTTAGTGACGATTTCAAATAAACGTGTTTTTCTTCAAGCGTATTATAATATGCATATTATGCTACTGTACACACGCTGTAGAAGATATTCATTGTCTTACTAGTATAAAAATGTTGTTATTGTTGTACTAGTAAAAAAATGTTAGTTTCTTAGTTCACCGCTGGCGGCGGCAGTAGCCACAGCAACACAGATCATATTGAAAATTGTTATTTGACAATTGAATCGTTTGTGTTTTGTAGTGAAAACAGCCAGCTTTGACTAAAATTGCAAATTTTACAAATAAAAAAATTCCAAAAAAATGTGAAAAAATTATTTGAAGCACTTGAAGAAAAAATAGTATATGTTATTCGGAGTAGAACGCCCTTTTTGTGTTTTACCCAGCTTGCCAGGCCTCGGCTAGCGCCTCGACTGCAATAGCTGGGTTCAACACAAAAAGACCGCTTTCTACTCCTAATAACATAATATACTATTTTCTTCAAGCGTATTATAATATGCATATTATGCTACTGTACACACGCTATAGAAGATATTCATTGTCTTACTAGTACAAAAATGTTGTTAATGTTGTACTAGCAAAAAATGTTTGCTTCTTAGTTCACCGCTGGCGGCGGCAGTCGCCCCAGCAATACAGTTCATATTGAAAATTGTTTTTTGACAGTTGCATCGTTTGTGTTTTCTTATGTGCACAACCAGCTTTGACTGAAATTGCAAATTCTACAAATAAAGAATTCCAAAAAAAAAATGTCAAAAAATTATTTGAAACACTTGAAGAAAAACTAGTAGGTATATGTCATTAGGAGTAGAACGCCTTTTTGTGTTTTACCCAGCTTGCCAGACCTCGGCTAGTGCCTCGGTCGACAAAAAGACCACTTTCTACTCAAAATAACATAATATACTATTTTTAAATTACCTAGTTATGTATGGGGATCAGTAAAAACTATTTTTCGTATCTACATAGGGGCCCGGTGTGACTCGGGAACACTTGCCCATGGTTTCATTGTTACGCCACTGTTTACAACTGAATTTAATTTACACTGTTCCAGAATGGCTACATAAGATCGAAAGACGAAACGAGCTGAAGAATACCAAAACTCCTCGACGCAGACATCACAATACATAGAATTCATAGAATGAAGTCATCGGATTTGGAAAAGTGCATGGGAAAAAGTTAACATTTTTACTCGTATGTATAAAAAATGTATATTATAAAATAGGTAAATTTTATATTTCTAGTACCTACATATGATACATAATGTATTTTTATATTGCAATTTGAAATTATATACAATAACAATTATTTAGTGTTATTTTAACATATTTTAGTGTGTTTAGAGGTTGTAGACAATGTTGGACTTGCATTGTCTTTATTATATATATTTAAAATATAACAACGTTTCGACTGCTACAGATCTACAGACGTCATCAGGTTACAAAATAATAATAATAATAATAATAATAATATAAGTATAAAACATAAAATAAATAATAAATATATAAATTATATAATACAGGCTTTCATGAAACTATTCAATCAAATTTTGACGTCCTCTATTTGACATAATAATGTTTTCCAAAGGTTACTGATTTCAACGCTAGGTTTACTAACATTTTTTGCATTTGAAAATATAAAAACTGCTTCTTTAAATTTTCTTCTCCTCCATTGTTCTTCCTTGTGGAGTATTTTTGCTTCTTTCCACAACATATGATGCCCCATTAATGATATGCTGTCCCAGATTTTAATATTTCACCATTCTTGGTATGCATTTTATGTTCCTTTACATTAAGTTCTAATGGTCTTTTAGTTTCACCTATATAAAATTTTCCACACTCACACGGAATTTGGTAAATAGAGTTTTTTGAATCTAAGATGCTAGATGGTTTGGTTTTAGTTAAATAACTTCTTAAATTTGACCTCGCATTAAAAACGGTTAAAATATTATAATCTTTCTCTATTCTTCTTATTTTCTCGGAAATTCCTTTCACATATGGAATTGACAAAGTCATTCTGTGTCCAAGATTTTTGTCATGAGAATATTCTTCATAGTTCGCCAAGCTACGAAGCGTATTTTCAATTAACCTTACCGGATAACCGTTTTTTAATAGATCTTGTTTTATATTTTCTATTTCTTCACAAAAAGTTCTTTCGGTATTACAGATAGTCTATGCTCGAAAATATAAAGTTTTGATTATTCCCTGCTTTGTAGATCCCGAATGATTTGAATTATAATTTAGGTATTGTCCGGTATGTGTTGGTTTTCGGTAGACTGATGTTATAAGTCCACGATTCGTTTTCTCTGTCATAACATCTAAGAACGGAAGAGCTCCATGAGATTCTTTCTCCATTATAATCCTAATAGTTGGTCTAATGTTATTTAAATGTTCCAGAAAAGATTGGAGTTCCATGTCGCCGTTATTCCAAATTATAAAAGTATCATCAACATATCTTAGCCAAAGTTTTGGTTTTATATTGGCTGTATTTCGTTTTGTCTCTTGCAAACATTTCAAACATTAATATACAGTGCCGTAACTAGGGCGTGGCAAAGGTGGCACATGCCACGGACGCAAAATTTTAGGGGCGCAAAATTTTAATCATTTACATGGTATAGATCAAATATTTCTAAAATCTATTTTTTAAATTTAACAAATAATTATCTACATGTAGGCCAGACAGCAAGGTGTTTATTGTGGACATAATTGGTGACAAGCTGGCGTAAATTTATTCTCTTTATTGGGACCTCCTAAAAGACATACTAGTTTTGCACCATCTAGCGCCCTCGGATTTTGCCGCAATCTTGTCTCTAAGGTGCAAAAAATGAGTTTTTGACCATTTTCTTGAAAACAGTGGTCCGTATTAAAATTTTGCAAGAATACAAAATTAAAGTTCGTAATTTCCTATACATAAAAGAGTTATGTTAAAAAAATAGTTAATCAGAATAACAATTTGTTATAGAAATTGAAATTACTCAAAAAATAAACAATATTAGGTATTTAATACTTAGTATATATCTTGTTCCATTGAATGGCTTGCATTCAGTATTGTAGAGAATAAGGGATAGTTTTGCCTCTCTGATTGGCTGAAATTGGAGACAAGAGACAAATCTACCCAATGTATTTTCGGCTATACTTAAAACTGTCATCTACTGAATGGCTTAAATGGAACAGAGTATAGATGGTTTTTGCGAATTAGCGGTTCGCGATTTACTAACAACTTATATGAAATTCCTTTAAAGTTTTAAACATCTACAAATCGGTTTAGATCTCATTTCACCTAAAATTTCGACACGTATTAAATACGTAATATTATTTATCTTTAATCGTGTCAAAATTTTGGATGAAAATATGAGAACTAAGCTGATTTTCATGTGTTTTCAATTTTAGAAAATGTTCATGTAAGTTTAAGTTGATAGTAACTCGCAAACCGCTCATCAGAAGTTTATTTTATTTGAATTTTCTTGATATGTAGGGGCGCAAATAATTTTTTTGCCACAGGCGCTCAAAACCCTAGTTACAGCTCTGTTAATATAGAAAACAAATGAAAAGCGATTTTCTAAATCCTAGAGATTAATGCACCAAACTCAGAGCAAATGTATGACAATGACTTCTGCGAAATGCCACTGAGAGTTACATTTATGTCAATAATAGCCTATTTCGTTTTAAGCTCCGGAGTTACGGAGTTTCAAACAGGATTCGTTATTTAATAGCCACCCGGTATGTAAAAATGACCGACTTCCGAGAGACTAAAAAACTGTTTACAGTGCCCCGTGGGAAATATTTGTGGTGCGGCTATGTTCTCCGTAGCTCATCCAAATCTGAAACGTGACATATCCAAAACAACGGATTCTGGGAATGTAATTACCTCCGTACATACAGCGTAGTTCATTTTCATCTATATTAGGCATTAACATTATGCTCTCTGTATACTCTACACTAGGTACAACAAATTCTTATCATAATATTTCACCCTGTCACTGCCACTGTTGCTGTTCCATCTGATGCGCTCGCTTTGTTAACATTATCTCATTATCAATAAAAAAACAAAAAGTTCTCAGCTTAAAAACCTTTCAGTTCCGTGTCTTGCTTATGTTTATGTTCTTAATTAAGATACAACTAATCAATATAGCCAGTGAAGCACGTAAACAAAGCACTCATTTTTTTGTTTCATATTTCGTTCCCAAAGGAGCTAAATACTAAATAAACCAACATGATTCGTTAAATACACAAATCGTCCAAGTGCACCACAATAAAAATTCGCCTGTAGCCTTTACCTCACAAATACAGGATGTTATGTAAGTAATGTGCCATATACTATGTTTACATGCAGTTTTCAAAACAAGTCTAAAAATTGATCTGAAATCAGTTTCGGCGCATGCGCATTTAGCTGATGTAAGTGACAGATCCTCTTCACTCCAAATACTTCGTTTTGCTATTATTCCAATTATTTTTTATACTTCGTACAACTACGCACTAAAACTACACAACTGTAAGTATATTTGAAGGTTAGTAACACAAAGCGACGGAAACGTTATGCTCTGTACGTATGCGCAGTATCGAATCTGAATTTTAAGTGTTTACATGAGCAGTTTTGAAACTAGTTTTCAAGTCCAACCCATGAATTTTAGTTTGTTTGGAGATATTCAAAATCGTTTTGACACTGTATACATGGCGTTTTCAAAACTAAAAACATTTTAAAAACGGTTTTAAAACTGCATGTAAACTCAGTAATAGTTACGGTGACCATACGACCTTTATTTTAAAGGACGGCCCTTTATTTGGAAGCACTGTCCTTTAGATTTATTTACTTTGTAAAAACTCAATTTTGTTCTTAATTTCTATTACTACGTTTACATGCAATTTTGAAAATGGTTGTTTTCAGTCAAAATTTCGCAAAACTGTTTACATGCAGTTTTCAAAACAGGTTTACAGATTGATTTGAAAACAGTTTTGGCGCATGCGCATTTGACTGATGTAAGTGACAGATCCTCTTCACTCTAAATTCTTTAATTTGCCATTATTCCATTTATTTTTTGTACTTTGTATCACTACGCACTTAAATTACACAACTGTCAGTTTATTTGTGAGTTAGTAACATCAAATTACACAGAGCGATAGAAACGTTATGCTATGTACGCATGCGCAATATCGAAACTGTAGTAGTTTTGAAACTAGTTTTCAAGTCAAGTCAAACCCATGTATTTTAGTTTTGGTTTGAGATAACTCAAAACCGTTTTCACACTATTTACATGGCGTTTTCAAAACTAAAAGCGTTTTGAAAACGGTTTGAAAACTGCATGTAAACTCAGTATCAATATATATATATATATATATATATATATATATATATATATATATATATATATATATATATATATATATATCGTCCTTTAAAGTTTAAATAATTTATTTTCAAAATATTTTACTTAAGTTTTATCAAAGATCATATTAAAAAAAATATTAGCTTTGAGCATAGGCAAATTAGCGAGGCCATACGAGAATACAGGCCTGAATACTCAGTTCGTGACTTCACAGCGAGCCTCTTGCTGTCTCGCCTCGCCTCGAACGCTAACATTGTAAGCATATGAAATATACGGAATTTTAAATAAATAGGATTGGAGAATGTGATTTATAAAGATATACAACTCCTAAATAACTTTTTAAATATTATGTATTACCTATTTTATATTCATAACTAAACAAATTAAATAAGAAATAAGTTCGAAATGGCCTATATATATATATATATATATATATATATATATATATATATATATATATATATATATATATATATATATATATATATATATATATATATACACGAATAAACTCATGTTTCACTTTAAATTATTTATTTTTGTTCCAATTGTACAAGAATGAAAAAAAAAACGAATGAAAATTATATAACACAGAACATAATATGAAAATGATAATAATGAAACTAAAAATGATGAATGAAAGACATTTAGGTGCTATTTTGTACACGAGTTGTATTATTTATTTTAATATTTTTGAAATAAACACTATATTTCAGATTTTCCGTTATTGTTAGAGAGATATATATTTGGGGAATATTGTTAGACAATTTTATCTTAAATATTATTAAATGGTTATCTACCTTTTTAAATATGAAATCATTTACACATTTTAACTTTGTTTCATAATTTGCGAGGTCATGAAAATCAATAATTTTATAACTGTCAATATTTAAATTAAATTCCAATTTGAAAACCATTTTTATAGTTTCCTACAACGAGAAATAACAGAAATTTGACATTCCGTCCCGCGTTGTGTCGTGCGTCTGCTCCCGCTGACTGCTATAAGTCGACTGTTTGTAGAAGGCTAGACTAGCGCTCGGGCCTCTTAGCTAGGCGTGACGCATTGAGCAGGGATAAACATTCAGGCCTGTATTCTCGTATGGTCTGGATATTAGTCAAAAGTTTGACTATGTACACCGCTAGATGGCAACGAAATGTAATAGAATTAGGGTATCTTAAAACTAGGGTATGGCAATGGGTAAAGATCGCTGCTATTGTCGGGCTCATGTCGAACATACTGAGAATTCATTTCCCGATTTATTTGTAAGAAATGTGATATTATATTGTAAAAGAATTTTAAATAATCACACTATGAATTTATAAAAGTAATAAAATTAATTTATTTAAGAAATACACAATTATTATTATGACACATATTTAGAGGTTATGTAGAATATAGGATATGGGTTGTTATTATAACATCTAATTTAATATCTGTAGTTCTTATTTACATAATAATTATATATTCTAAACTTACCTTTTAAAAATTTAAATGATTGTGCTTAATATTGGTAATTTTTAGTTGTTTCAGAATTGTCAGTAATCGTGGTAAGTATCTTAACAAACTACATAAGTAAAGAAATAAAAATATTACTTACACTTTAAATACATATTAAAATGATATGTAAATGTGTTTTTCATTAAAATAAAACAAATAGCCACGAAAATACATAATAATTTGCGCAAGAACAATACATATAACTGAGGGCCCAACAATGGCGGACGAAACGTGAGCCATTTCTGTAAAGAAAATTTTTTTCAGTAGTCGCCATTGTGATAAGATTGCTATATTTAATTCAGACTTTAATTCTACATATGACGTGCTTTATTTATTTTTCTACAGTCTATATACAAAGTAGCCATTTGCGCTCTCTTTTCTCAACGCAAAATGTCACTTTGCCGCTCATGCGCGACAAAGTAGAAAAAACGCTCGCTGTACAAATTTCTAACTATACAATGTTAAGAAATGCCACTTGTCTACATTCTTAATAGAAACGTCAGGAACTAATGGCATTGTAGTTACACATTTACCACCTTCACAAGCCAATCTGACATAATTGCTCTGTCGGTATAT
The DNA here is from genome assembly GCA_963082715.1 of Harpalus rubripes. Lineage (NCBI taxonomy): Eukaryota > Metazoa > Arthropoda > Insecta > Coleoptera > Carabidae > Harpalus > Harpalus rubripes. The sequence continues at coordinate 47,435,199 of OY720458.1, read as the reverse complement.
TACATAACCAAACAAAATGCCCCACTGCTGTGAAAATAAAATATGTCATTTATTTACGAAAACGAAAGTATAAAATGCTTAGTTTATATTGAAGCTTAAATTAACTATAAAATAAATTGTGTGAAGAGTTGTGCTGCCACCTGCAAAAGTTTGGCGTGAACGTTCCCAGTGGACATCCACTTTTCCACTGCACTAGTTTAATGTACTTGAAACAATATTCATTACAAAATTGGCATTAATTTTTTGTAAAAATGAAAGCGAAAACAATATCTTGAAGTCATATTTGAATACGTTCGTATCTTCGCTGCAAAACTGTTGAGTAGTACTGTAAGTACAAAGTGTATTTTTTTTTTATGGTGGAGGACTGTAGAAAAAATCTTGTGTGTGTTTCGAGCACAAATGGACATTATCGATTTCGAGAGAATGCCGCGCTCCTGCGTCGCGCGTCAACAACCTCTCAATCATCAATGTCCCATTTTGCGCTCTTAATACACAAATAGCCATTGTTTATTAATTTATGTTTCGACGATACCTACATGGTTGATTTCACACAACATAATACATTAGTCTACTGTCCTGATGAAGCTTCAACAGGAAGCGAAACGTTGACTTTTGACTAAATAAAATTTTACTTATTGACTGCATTCGTGCTTAATTCTTTTGTCCATCACTTATCCAGTCGCTTATCATCACTCACGTTAATTTATCTGTTTAAATTCCATGGCTATCGCTATGTTTGAGTTGATTTTTAAGGTACAATGATTGATTCAGAATTTCAAGCTCTATAACTTTTATTTGAATCATTTTTACCTAAAATAATTAGGGTAGCTGGAAATTTTGAAAATATGATTTTAAAAGTTGAAGTGAATGACAAATGCTCGGTTAAATTTTAAGTGTTCCTTAAATTGACAATATCGTATAGAAACTAAACGTCAACATTTTTCTGTTTAAGTATATCTTAAAATTTAAGTGGCAGCGGTGTAACTGGTCATAATCAGTAGAATATGAGTTAACAATTTGTGTTAAATTATTTGTGCCCTTGTGAAAGTTTGTGTTGTTTCTCTGGATACTTTGTAGCTATATTTCTTGCAAAGTTAGATGTTTCTAATTCTAGGCAAGTATCGGAGTTAGCCGGATGCAAAGAATGAAGAATTGGTGAGGTGTTGGCCTGCAGCTGTGAGCTGTAGATGTGCTGCAGCCTTGCACACAGAAGCAGCAGCAGCAGCACCCCAGGGCTATCGATTGGTAATTCTCCCTTCGGTGGTTTACAACACACACCTGATTCCTCAATTAGTTCTAGCCAAAGGCTCCGCAAAGAAATCTATATCTTCGTCTTACATTCAATTCCTAATAACTCATTCTCTCCTTGCCCTAGACATGGACTTAATACGGTGCTACAAAAAACTAACTAATTATTTCGCGCTACTTGTGTGGTAACTATATATTTCACCCATAGTTAAGTACTAAACATGCAAGAGTTCTATAACATTTGTTTGCTAGTTTTCCTTGCCGACGAAACTTTATATTTCACTTACATTCCTGTGACAATAATAAGAGTGAGGTAAATAAATAATAAATTAGATGCAGTAACCCTTGTGGCTTCATCAAAATCAGGTACAAATTCAAGATAAATGTTAGGGAATACTTAATAAATGATAATTGTTTGGTTATGTTTTTACTTGAAAGTGTGACAAGGCGAGGGTAAGAGCAATAACAGATAAATAACTTTTTATAAACTTTTCTAAATTATAGTTTCAATAACCATATTTTAACTCTATTTATCTATTTAAGTCAAAATTCAGTTTAGAAATTTATATTGTATTATGATAGTCACGACATTTATTTGTTGATTTTAGTCTAGAAATTATTATGTATACGTGCGTGACTTTGAATATCTAGCCTATGCACCCTGTACCCCTAAGATAATCCTGTCCTGAAGATAGCGTTATGTTTTTAAAGATAGTCGATTTAGATACTCGTGAGAGTTAACATGTAAGGCAGCCATGGGGTTCGTCGCGTCAGGCAGACGTGTTTTGTTTTTGAACATGTAGTGTTTTAGTTTTGGGGCGACGCCCGCCCGCTGCGTTACAGAATGTAACTTATTAGTTGTGTTATAGTTGTATTTGTTTAAATGTAAATAAAGTTTAGTTGTTAAAAACCAAGTATTTGTTCATGTCCGTAGTGTTAATCAAGTGTAAAGTGTAAGAAAAGTGTGTGTGCTCTTCCTTATCACCAGTCAGTAAGTGAAAAGTGTATCATCGTTGGAGTAAGAAGAATTAGTAAGCAGGAATCATCCAGTATTAGCAGTATTATCATCATCTCTACCGCACCCCCCTCGTGTTACAAAAGATTGAAAGAAAATAATAACATGAATAAATCTTTTGACAGGTGCCAGGCGGGCCGTATTTTATAAATATTGTAACGTGCACCGAGAAAAATTTCAGCAAATAAATATTCATAATTAAGGGGTACTTCATTCATCCAATTATTGCAACCTTGCAACAAATACAATTTAATCTTTAACATGAAATGTATTTTATTCATTCAGTTATATTATTTATTTGACAGTCATTTATTTCATTTAAATTTAATTTAATTTTCTCAAATAAACTAATATATTTATGTTTAGTATTTTAAATTGAGATTTTTAATAAATAAATTTATAATTTTCTGAAATATTTATTTGTTTCTTACAAATATGTAATTGTTTAGAATTAAATTCATAATATATTTGTGTAAACTTTATATTAATTACAATGAAAATAGATTTTATTGTATGAATCTATATTTATTTGTCACAAATAAATATTATTTGTGGCAAAATGATTGAGTGAACAATGTTCTATTTGTCAAATGACGATTTTAAGTGAAGTGGCTTGTATGGACTTGTTCATTTGTTGTACGTTGCATCTTGTTTATGGTGGTCCTCATTTGTGACAGTGTTCATTTTTGGCGATTTGTTTTTCATTCGTGTGTTAAAAAGTAGTGAATATGGGTGACGAAATAGTGAAAAATATACTACTTGAGTGGAGTTTTGAATATTTGTTTTACATTTTCCAGTGTATTTTTTATACCAAGGCACATGCATCGGTACCTGTATAGGTTGTGTATTTATACTTTTATAATTTTTTATTAATGTACATTAATATACTTAAGGATGTAATTTGTGTGTTAATAAAAATATGGCGTACGAATAAATTAAATGTCTTTATTTAATTATTTTTCTTCAATTTTAATCTATTTAGAGTGAACAGATTATGAGAGGAAGGTATTTAAATTTGGTTCAAATAAATTATTATATATCCAATAATAACGAAATAAATTTAGCGCAATTATAATAATTTTTAACGTAAATAAATGCATAGTTCTCATGAAATAGAAGATATAATTATTGATCTCAATATATATTTATATGAGACAAATAAATGCTTCAAATAAATAATTACATTGCTTCAATTGTAGATATATTTGGACCTATTCAAGCTTTTGATTTATTTGTAACAAATAAATTTACAGTTCATGTAATTATATCTTTTTCTCAGTGTGTGAACACCACAAAATGTGACGTAAGTCACATCACAAACATCGGTTGGAATACGATGTTGTAAAATTTTTGATATCTGCTCATACTCATTTACTATTTTTCTATTTGCTCGAAATTATATAAATTTTTTGCTCTTAATCCGGCTCGAAGGACCAATATATTCATATTGTGGATGCAGCATTTTGTGATTAAAAATTCCTGTATTTGTGATGCAAATGTAGGTTTGTATACATGTATATAGTAACTAACCAATAAGAGGATACTGGTTACGCACAAAATTACCATAATCTACAAAATGAAGGAGCTATCCACACTACAATGTATAGCGTACACCCTTAACACCAGAACACTCCTTTCGTCAACTTATGTACGAGGAGTATGGATACCTTTAAAGATATACGACAACAACGAAAACATTTTATCTCATTAGGTAGGTTGTGAGCAGTATTCTACTCACTACTACTAATCAAGAATAGGGGCATAATGTTTCAATAGTAACAAACCGAATATTTAACCTGTGGTTCTCAAACGGTAGAACAAAATTATATTCTTTAAATGGCACCCTATATAATTTTTTAGCCCTTTAAATAGAATAATATTTTCTGATTTCAACGATATAAATATAGCATAAGGTTGTATAACAATTATTTCGAGAAAAATGGTATTAAAAACTAAAAATAATGTAATAAAAATTGGGTTTACTACTAGCGTAACTAGGCAACAGACCTGTGTATTGCATAGCCTATTGTACTATTATAACATTATTATTAATACCATTTTTCTCGAAATAATTGTTATACAACCCTATACCATATTATATCGTTGAAATCAAAAAAAAAAAAAATCTCTATCTAATGGACTAAAAATTATATAGGATAATATTTAAAAAATATAATTTTGTTCTGCCGTTTGAGAACCACTGGTCGAATTTTCGGTTTGTTATTATTAATAAATTAGCCCCTTATTCTTGATAATTTCTTGTATATAACATTTTTTTCTAGTTTGGCCCAAAAAGCGCTGGAAACACCTATATATATATATATATATATATATATATATATATATATATATATATATATATATATATATATATATATATATATATACAGGTGTTTCTTTTAAAACAACTAGCGCTTTTTTGGGCGAACTAACAACTTTAGAAAAAAATGTTTTATACCAAAAATGATCAAGAAGAAGGGGATAATGTATCAATAGTAACAAACCGAATATTTAACCAGTGGTTCTCAAACGGTAGAACAAATTTTTTTTTAATGGACGCCTATATAATTTTTTAGCCCTTTAGATAGAATATTATTTTCTGATTTCAACGATATAAATATAGCATAGGGTTGTATAACAATTATTTCGAGAAAAATAGTATTAAAAACGAGAAATAATGTAATAAAAAATGGGTTTATTACTAGCGTAACTAGTCTATTGTAATAGTAGAACATTATTTTTAATACCATTTTTCTCGAAATAATTGTTATACAACCCTATAGTATAGGGTTGGGCCTATACCATATTTATATCGTTGAAATCAGGAATATATATATATATATATATATATATATATATATATATATATATATATATATATATATATATATATATATTGTATATAGCATTTTTTTCTAAAGTCACTAGTTCGCCCAAAAAAGCGCTGGTTGTTTTAAGGGAAACATCCTGTATATAATAGAGAGAGAGAGAGAGCAAGAAATTTATTCGGTTATCAAGAGAGAAAATTCATTAATATTAAATACAGTATTGGCCAAAATTTTCACTTGAAGGGCTTTCACTAAAAACAACCGGACCTAGAAAAATAAACATTGATGAGCAGTTACGTAATAATTAGACCTTTTAACTTCCGTCACCTTTAAGTAGGGAAGGTTATTGCTTTTGGTCAAAAAATTCGGTGGTAAGATTTTAATGACTATGCACGTTTTAAGGCCGACACGCATTTGAGCGACGCGAAGAGCGGCGAAGCGAAGAGAAATTTTTTCATTCAATGTTTTCTTATGTGTACTCGTATAGTCGCCTCTTTGCTCTGCTCTTCGCTGCTCCAAAGTGCGCGTATACACATAATAATACATTGCATGAAAAAACTTCTCTTCGTCTCGCTTCACTTCGGTCGCTCAAGTGCGCGTTGGCCTTTAGGGTCCCTAGAAGACGTTTTTGTATTTTTACAATGATGTATATACGTGTGTGTATGTTTACGTGTGTATATAATGTGAACACTGAAAACCGTTACATAGGCAATTAACATGGGTAGGTATTGTAGAAGGATCAATAGTACCTTTACTTCGAGTTGCTAATGTTTCCATCTAAAATAATTTATTGGTAAATAGTTATGTTTGTGTTTGCGTAAAGGATGTATTTGTTCCTTTATATGTTTGGCGAATGATAGAGGACCTGGACACTCCTGTTCCTGTATCTGTAGTCCTTGTAGTCCTGAAGCGTAAGCAGTTTAAGTGGTACATTTGCATGGACACACGATACCTAAGGCGTTTTACGCCTACCACTCTGCTAATTGATACATCACAAATTTCGTGTTCTACTATCGTGTTGTACAATTGTTTTTTTTTCAAACTATAGATCAATCAGGACAAACATTATTGTTAATTCGACCGTTCATAGAAATTCAAAATAGGACGTACATTTCTCAAATCCAAACAAAAAAAGGTAGGTAAGGTAGGTATAGTATTCTCCACGTAAGAATGGCTCAATAATATTTCGTTTATAGGTAGTTCAGAAATATTTTATTCGCACTATAATTATCTGTGCTGATATCTACAAGGAAACTATCTTTTTCAGCATTAAAAAAATGCGCATGCAGACAAAACCATTATTCTATCCCAATGTTTCCCAATACTTTATTAGTCTCGACCCCTTTTACTAACGATTAAGTAGCCTGCGACCCCCTATATACCCCCCACCTCTCTTCAAATTTGCCTTAAAGGACATTTATTGCAAAAAAATGATAAATACATATTTCATATTATTTAAAAAAGTAAACATTTTGCCAAATATGAAACTAGCTTTGAGCCAATATAGAAATTAAACGCTGCTACTTCGAAACCTGTGGGTGTATCTAAGCATTCAGCTTGGAAATTTGAGTTTGTGTATTAGTGTAACGATCAATCTCATATCATCCTCGGCATTCATCTTATTTCTTGTTTTTGTTTAAATATGTTTTTAAAAGAATTGAAAAACCGCACTCGACTACTCGACGGTAATTTAAATTTCTCTTTTGACGTTAAAGGTACATTCACAAATGAAAATTAGGTTTAGATTTATGGTTTATACGTTAGGTTTAAAAACTTTGGCCGCATATTATGTAATAACTCCATTCACTCTTCAGAATTTAGTGTCTCTAAATCTAAATCATAAAGCTAAACATTGCAAGTTCCAAACTTTAGGTTTATAATTTAGTGTGACGTCTCAAACTTCACCAATAAGAACGAGTCTAAAACGATATAGAAATATACACCCATTTTTATTTAGTATTCACTTGGTGTATTTAGTCTTTAAAGCAAATGCGAGAAGAACAAAACTTAATTGCTGAAATATAAACTATAATGCCAAGCGAATGAAAGTTTCACGGCGCACGGGTATCTGTTGAGCACTGTTCTACCGATATTTTAATCCTTTTTTTGAAGCATTTACATAGATGTCAGTACAATCAATAAGGTTAAATTAAACTAATTTATGAATGTCTAAAGGTGAATTCACAAATGAAAATTCAGTTTAGATTTATGGTTTATACTTTAGCTTTAAAGACTTTGACCTCATATTATGTAATGACTCCATTCACACTTCAGAATTTAAGGTCCGTAAATCCAAATCATAAAGCTAAACATTGCAAGGTCCAAACTTTAGGTTTATGATTTAGTTTGACGTCACATACTTCACCTTTGAGAACGAGTCTGAAATGATAGATATATACACTCATCTTTATTATTATTTATTATTATCCACTTGGTGGATTCGGCTTTTTACACAAATGCGAGAAGAACATGGACACTGTCATAACATAATTTCTGAAATATAACCAATAATGCCAAGCGAATGACAGTTTGACGGCGCATTTAGACAGATGTCTGTACATATCAAAACTAATTTTCAAGTAATTTAAACTTACATTTATGAATGACTTACTTTAACCTAAACAAAAACCATAAACCTAATTTTCATTTGTGAATGCACCTTAAGAATGCCCGTTGAACAAATTGAAAAAATGTAACAGTAAAATTTGTATATTAAAAATAAATTTATTGATTTCATTTATTATATGAAACATATGTTGTAGAACAAACCCGTATATGCGCCTCCCGCGAAAACCCTATGCGACCCCTTAGGGGGTCGCGACCCACTGGTTGGGAACCTGTGTATCGAGCCCCTTTCAAAAGATAATAACATTTACATCTTTGTTAAGAGGAATCGTCACCCCTGTACTAAAATATGAAGCTAAAATTCATATAAATTGTTCCTATATTAGAACTATTAAAATTTTAAAAAATTCGACACTATACAAATACAAAAATACTTCCGGGATTGACCTGCATTTAAAAAAAATATTGAAATCAAAGTCAAATACTACTAGATTTCAATAATTATTATTTTTAAACTGATTAATATCGGAAGTATGTTTGTACAGTGTTGAATTTTTTAAAATGTTAATAGTTCTAGTACAGGAACAATTTCTTTGAACTTGCGCTTCATATTTTAGTGCAGGTTTGACAATTCCTCTTAATAGAATGTGCTGTTTTTTGTTCTGAATAATTTATGCTATCTTTTGCAAATACAGACAAATATCTTTGTAGGAATTATTATCTTGTTGTGCAGTGTATCCATCTTATTTTGCTGTAGGAAGAGAGAATTGAGTGTAGCCTGAAACAGTCTCTCGTGTCGTGACAAAATATCAGTAAATTCACAAAAAATTCGGCGAACGAAAAGCATAAAACAAATTATCGTCAAACATTTGCGCAACGTAGACTCCGAAAGCCTCGGTCGGGTCGGGATAACATTTAGAGCACAGGCTTTTCTGCCCCACTCATTTCACACACCAAAAATCCTCAAAATGGATTCTTTAATCCGTGTGACAACCTTTGTTACTATTGTGACCAAGATGTCTTTCTATATTTAGAGAAGTAAGTTTTGTTACAAATATAAAGCGAGCGACATTGTATGACCACCCTAGTAAAGTTATATCTAATTTTTCTGTTGGAATTATTTGCTGCATCCCTAAGACAAATCCAGTATACTATTCTTGCAAATTTTAATTTATTACTACAGATCATTTTAAAACGATTTACACATTAGGTCTGTTCAATGAGTATTTCAAAAGTGCACTGTATGTGGAGTAGTTCGGTGCAAGTTAGTTCAGTGTGCACTAATTCACAAGTGTCAAAAAACATAATGGCTGATAGCACAAGCATGATTCTAACACCGCTGTTAACTAAAACCATGCCTACGACTTGCACATACTTCAGGGTTATTAACAAAATCAGTGATGCCAATATATTGAATAAGCCGAAAATGTACTTACAGCCATATTCTGTAAATATGACGGCATTATTTAAAACTGTTTGTCTTGCATGGCTGTCAATACATTTTCGACTTAATCAGTATATTGGCAACACTGATTTTGTTAATAACCCTGAAGTATGTGCCAAGTCGTTGGCACGGTTTTAGTTAACACCGGTGTTAGAATCACGGTCGAGCTACCAGCCAATAAGTTTAACAGACGAATTAACGAACTACGAATTTGTAGTAGCTCTCAGAAATTGTAACTTATAAAAAAATAAGTTGTTCAAAACTGTCATCATCATCTACTTCATAAATATTTATGTATAATTTTTGTAACATGAGGGGGGTCTCCTAAACGGTGATGATACTAATAATGCTTCTTACTGCTTTACTCTAACGATGATACACTGACTGGCGTCCACGACTTCATGATTATTATAACTTATTATTAATTATTAATTCAACTAAACATTATTAACACAATTAAACTAAAGATTAAACAAATTACATTGTTACACAGTGGGCTGGCAATGAGCCACCACCCAAAACCAAAAAAACACTAACGTCTACGGACTAATCTAGACTCTCTAAAAACAAAGCGCTATCTTCAGGACAGGATTATATTAGGGGTACAGGGTGCATAGGCTAGGGCATTCAAAGTCACGCACGTATACATAATAATTTCTAGACTTAATGAACAACAAATAAATAATACGATAAGAATTACTAAACTAAATTTTGACATTTTTAATTTTTAAAATATGATTATTGAAACTAAAATTTAGAAAAATTTATAAAAAGTTATTTATCTATTATTGCTCTTACACTCGTCTTAATATATTTTCGTCAATTATTTTCAATTTAAAACAAACAACAGTTCAGATAAGTGTGAACTAGTGAAATTTTTCTATCACCTGTCCAAATTGCACGTTTTTTGTAAAACAATTTACTCAATTTAGTATTAAAAAGTTAACACTGTAACCACCTCGGGCAACTCAACAAACAGGACATATTACAGCGCAAAATATCAAGTTTCACAAGAAGATACTCTCGATATTATTAACGATGCAATTTTTATATATATATATATATATATATATATATATATATATATATATATATATATATATATATATTTATATATATATATATATATATATATATATATATATATATATATATATATATATATATAACCCATTTCTGCGTGTGCCATTCAGCTTCTTTTCGGAAATTTTGGTAAGGATATATTTGTAAGTTGAAGGCGTTTGCCAGGCGTCATCTCACGGGCTCTTAAAGCTATTATGGAGAAAGCACCACAAGGATTACTGGTTTGTTATTTAGAAATTGATTTTTGATGTTTGATGTTCGTCGGAATTCGGAATCGAATCCGAGCCGACTGAATGGGCCCACGAACAATAACAAAAAAATAATAAAATGTACACTTTATCCTTAAAGTACTACTCAATAAATAACGATTAAGATAAAAATAGTTATTTATACAACAAGTGTGTAAAGTAGTAATATTTTGGTCGAATGCGATGTTTTACCGAATGCGGAAATTGTAGCACGAGATAAAAAATACTATTCTATATACTATACTATTAAACACGTGTTGCATACAACATTTTTCCTACAACCGAAATGTTAGTGATGTTTCTCATAATACTGAGTATACAGGCATTCAGCATCTTCAAATACCTACTGTTAGTGCTCTTTCTCATAATACTGTACAAAATGTAACTTAAACACTGGGAAGAGTCTCAGACACAAGTGGATTAGTCTTATATAATTGTTGTAACACGAGGGGGGTGGAACTGATGCTGATGGCAATTCTGAAACTGATGTAGGAACTTTTCGGATAAATAAGAGTAAACAATTACTCTCATTAGCTCTCTGAAGCTGACTGCTAACTGATGATACTACTGGATGATGATTCCCAACGATGATACCACTAACTGACTGGTGGACGCTTTGATGGCTGGCGTCCACGGCTTGTGAGAAGGAAGAACACACAGACACTTACACTTTAACTTTTTACACTTTACACTGATGAACACTACGGACATGAACACAACTTGTTGTTTAAAACTAATACTTTTATTTACATGATTAAATATAACTTAATTAAACATAACTAACAAAACTGTTACATTCTGTAACACAGCGGACGAGCGTCGCCCTAAACTAATACTCTCCCATGTTTATCCCATGGCTAACTAATACCGACTGCCCCATGTTTAAGCCATGGTATAAACATGGGGCAGTCGGTGTTAGTTAGCCATGGTATAAACATGGGGCAGTCGGTATTAGTTAGCCATGGGATAAACATGGGAGAGTATTAGTTTAGGGCGACGCTCGTCTCCTGTGTTACAGAATGTAACAGTTTTGTTAGTTATGTTTAATTAAGTTATATTTAATCATGTAAATAAAAGTATTAGTTTTAAACAAGTTGTGTTCATGTCCGTAGTGTTCATCAGTGTAAAGTGTAAAAAGTTAAAGTGTAAGTGTCTGTGTGTTCTTCCTTCTCACAAGCCGTGGACGCCAGCCATCAAAGCGTCCACCAGTCAGTTAGTGTATCATCGTTGGGAATCATCATCCAGTAGTATCATCAGTTAGCAGTCAGCTTCAGAGACCCCCCCTCGTGTTACATTGTACAAATTGTACATTTAAATTATAAATATTAATATTAAAAGTTAGGTTAGGTTAGAATACATGTCGAAAAAATGTTAATGTTCTTAAAAATTATATTAGTGTTGAATCTGTTAAAAAAATTATTACATTTGTTTCATTTACAGTATATATTAATATTTATTAATAAATTTTATTACTTTCATTATTATTTACTACTTGACAGGTAAATTAAACTAATTTTAATGTTGCCTAGCAACGCCTTTTTACTTTTCATGCACATTTTTTAAATAATTACTTTGCGAGATATTTCAGTTTTTTTTCAGTATCACTGATGACGTCACACTATAGAAAATGGTGAGAGAAAGATAGCTATAGGTCTCGTTAAAAATCAAATGCAGTTAAACTAAAACCAATTATGACTTTTTAATACTAGAATTGCTTCAAAGTTAAACGAACTTTCATATAAAAAATAAATTATGGGCCTATTAAAAACGGTTACCCCAAAGTTATTGATTTTAAATTACTCAATACCAAAATTACAAAATATTACATAAATAAATAAATAAATAAATATATTATCACGGCATATTACTTATTATCAATCTGCTTTGTACACAGAATTCGGTAATGATGATGACATATTTGTACCGTGTGGGCGTTTACCAGGCGTCACCTCACAGGCACTCATTGCTGGAGTAGAGAATGCACCACAGGTGTCAATTTTGTGCCCTTACAATTTGAAATATTTGGCGTCGGTCAGAATCGAACCCGGTTCCCCAGATTCGCGACCAGACACGCGGCCACGAGACCCCATTACATTTGTTGTTTATACTTCGTTTCAAAATGAACTGGAGCAATAAATCAGTCCGTCAAAAATGTTCTAGTGGTACGTCATTGTTTGCGAAGGAAGTAGTTGAAAATACTGAATTCGATAGAGATCAACCTTTTCAGTACGATGATATAAATGTAAATTTTGATAAAGAACTTTTATTATTTGCAGACAATATAATAGTTATTTATGTATTAAGGGCATAATACAAATGCAAAAGATTGCAGCACGGGGGAATGTTTCAAACTCGACGCGTAGCGGAGACCTTTAATTTTCCCGAGTGCTATAATCTTGATTATGCCCGTGGTACATACAACGTTTTATTTTATTGTGTTTCTCGAAATTCGAGGATTCAATGGGTATATATTCGGTATCGTTGTGCTGGCGTTGTGAATTTTAAGTATGCTGTGGTTTCTAGCTATATTGTTTGTTTATAACAAATTTTAATTTAGTGGCAAATGAAAATGGAAGATATCGATTATTCAAAAGAAATATCGAATGAATTTGACGCTGCCCAGAGCAAGTTGGTTCCACAGAAGCGAAAAGACGTATACGAGAAAGGATACGAATAGTTTTACGAGCAGCGGTGTTCAAAAAATGTGATTTGTCGAATTTATTATGTTGTCTGGTATTTAACTAAAAACGATTTTGACGTTTCAATAGCTGTTGCTTGACAACTTTATAAGCTCTCGGGCGATAAAAGCCAAATTGCGCCCGTTTTTGAGGGCGTATAAACAAATTTATGATTCCAAAATAAAATAAATACATTAAACAGATCCCTCTGAAAAGTTGTGTCTATGCCTATGTATGTAACTGTTCAAAAGGGATTACCGAAACATTTATTGAGGTTTTTCTGTTGCTAGAGAATTTTCTTACATGCATAAAGCGGGCGGCATTCTATGAGTGCTCTATATCCTGTTTTTCAACTAATAAGAGTAACTAACAAAGTCAGATTTACAACAATAAAAAAACTAGATAAAATATTTACAATAATATTAAGTTATTGTACTTTCAGCCTAAATATGATATTACACACTTTAATTATGTTTTTGAATAAAAGAGGTTATAGGATAATGACTAAATATCAAAACGGAAAATATTTGTGTTTTGGTGTAAGCATGGCTGACCAGTGGCCAATCAACGTATGGATTATAGGTACAAGGGAAATTTTGAATTTGCTTCAATATTTTTCTTCCAAATTTTGATTTATTACTCCAGCTCATTTTAAAACGAATTATACATTAATTAATATAATATTTAAAAATCATATTTGACAAGTATCGTAATTGTACTTTGTACATTTATTATTATTTATTGCTGGCCAAGCTCACGGCTTTCTCGATAGATGGCTCTGCATGTGGTTAGTTTCTTCTGCAGGCATCATATTATTTTGGGATGGTTTATTACCGTCTCAACCTAGTCAACGCCTCTTAGAGGCTTCACTGATAAGCTCTAGTAGCATAACTAACGGGCCCGCACTGCGGGCGGGCCCCCGGCTCTAGAGAGGCCCCAATTTACATGATTTATAATTTTGTTACTACTGCGAAATTTTGAATTTAATCATTTTTTGTAGTAACATACAAATATATTTAGTCGTTTATTTTTTGAATGACAATTCCCAAAAATAATATTGGCTAAGGGGCCCCTTATCCGCTATGTCAAATCAAGCTCTTTATTTTCCATCACATTTCAGCCGATAGAATTTCGATTTCTTGGAAAATGTTTTCCTGCAACTGACCCAGAGTTTCCTTTAAAATAACCCCATAAAAAGAAGTTTGGGGCTGTCAAATCAAGACATCTGGCGGCCAATGTGTATTACCAAAACGTGGGATTAAATAACGATAAAAGAATGATTTTCGCAAAATTGCTATTATTTAGACTGCATGATACTGATCCATCTTGCTAATACCATATTTTGTCGCATCCAAGTTCTTTCATTTGGGATACCAAAAATGTATGAATCAATTCCCTGTAACTTTCACCAGTTGACTGTGCCAAAAATTTTATTTTAAAAAATATATATGGGCTAATCATATTTTTATAGTAAATGCCACAACATATTGACTTTGGTGGGATGTAAAAGTGCCTAATCTTGGATTTTCAGGCCTCCAATATTGGTTATTTTTGCTTCTTAACATATCAACTCAGATGAAAGTGAGCCTAGTCATAATTTCCACAAGTTCTTGTGTTATGTAGTTCTTCATGATAAACGCTACAATTAAAAACGGACCCCAAAAAATTTTGCGGGCGGGCCCCCGAACCCTTAGTTACGCCACTGATGAGCTCCAATAAAAGCAAAACGCGTCTGTGGTTCTAATTGAGTGGGCTAAGTTGATTCAGAGACCGAAATCTTGTGAAACGTATCAAGTATGATTCTTAAATATTATGTAAGTTCAGCAAGTTTAGTAATTGTACTTTGTATATTTATTATTATTTATATTAATTAATATTTGAAGCGGTTAACCATTCCTAGTTTGGCTTGACTTATATGATGTTATTTGGGTTTATTACCCCGTAATGATTTCCTTTTTAGTTATTTTCATGTGTGTTCCAAACGGCAGTGGCGTTGTTGGTTTCCGGGCGTAATGCCATAGATTACATTCCGGAGGCTGAAAATACCGGTCCGCCTTTTTTCGTTTACCTCGCGATTCCGCTTGTCTGCACTGCTCTGCTACGTACCTACATACAACCTACAGCCACCCGTTAATGAAAATTTAGTGAACGAGACCCAGAACTTACTATATAATAAAAAATGTCGCAGGCATTTTTTGTCTCTGCCAGCCTAGCAAACAAACCGACCTAACTTGTACTCGGAGGTAATGAACAATGTAAATGCCCTAAAAACACCGCCTATTGACAAATCTTTCCAACAGGATTTTTTACCAAAAAGGGTTTGCTGTGATTTTAAATTCCCTTCAACTGCGAATTTAAACTCATGATTCTTGGAATGGGGTCCTCCACCGTAGTAATAAATTAGATCATGGACCATTTATCTTAAAAGTAGACCTTAACTGTATGTTAAGGACTCTCAAAATTTAATAAAAGTTATTAATTTCCAAAATCATCGAGTTTTTTATACCATTTCCTCATCTCTATCTACGCCACACATTTACTGCTTTCAAGCCTTCTGCTGTCTGCTATACAAAATCCATTTTCCAGTATACAGGATGTTATTTAAGTACGCGTACAACGCTTAACCGATAGTAGAGCTACTCCATAGATAGAAAATGTGGCAATAATTTTTGTTTACCATTCTTTCTGTAAGAACTGGAGCCCCTTAAATCTGATCAATTACGACATACCTCGATATTTTGTAAAAAAAATAATAGTCAATGTGTTCTCTGGAAAAAATGTCACATCTGTCTCAAGTGACATATACGAACATTGACGTCGCGGCTAATTACAGGTATTTGAGACTTTCACAATGAGAAACTACATGTTTATCATCACGGTATGGTATGACTAGCAAATGAATGTTGACGTTTAAATTATTTTATAAATGTGGTTTCTTTTGAAAATCTAGAGAAAAATAGAATTGTACGAAATATTCAAGAATTAAATACTGGACTAGGAAAGCACAGAAATACAATACAATGTCTGGCTGAAAATAGGTGGCCGACTAGGATAACTGAATTTCAAACCGGCGTGCGTTTAAAATATTTTAAACATTTTTCGTTTATGTTGATTATAACAAAATATTTTGATCTTTAAACTATTTAGTTTGGCAAGTCTGTGAAACAGCATTATTTAAAAAAAAAACAGTAATTCCGACTCCAGGGTTGCTTATACCTGAGACGAACGAACTAGAATTTGCGGTATTAAATTTTTTAAATACATCCCTGAATCCTGTTGCTAAGGTCATTTTAAATGCCTCCTGATATTGAGTACAATACTAATCGTCTGTAACGGAATACGTAAGGGTCAGTTTCTTTTCAAATCAAATATAGGGAAATGTTTTACCAATGAAATCTTGGAAACAATAAGACATCCCGAAGTCGGTTAAATTAATGAAAAGTTACTCCATTATTAGACCATTTTAAAGGTATATTTGTATTTAAATTTTGCGTATTTTTATTTTTACAAATAACTTCTAAATATAAAATAATATGGAATTTTGTCGTAAATGAATAGATAACCCGAGTGAAGTAGAATGATAAGGTTAAATTTAAAAATTATAGTTTTCCTTCACGTTTTTAAATTTTTATTGTTTAAGTACCACCGTTTTTGGACATTGATAGTGATGATGGACTTATCAATATCCAAAACTGGTAGTAGGTACTTAAACAATAAAAATTTAAAAACGTGAAGGAAGACTATAACTTTTTAAATCATCTTACACTTTCTTAGAACACTTTTTTATTTTCTTTCGTACGACGAAGTTCAATTTTTTTATCAATGTTAGATTTGGAGTTATGATGTCAAAGTTATAATATATAATGGACGTCATATTGAAAAGCTACACCATTGAAAAGAAAATTATATTATAGGGTAAAAACAATTTTTATCCACTGTTGCATATATTCATTTTGAATGGAAAATAATCGGACATGCAGAATTATTTATTTCCTGGTCGACGTTTCCACTGTTCATGGTCAATTATAAAAAGTAACACAAGGAAACCCCATAAGAAACATTGGTGATAACCAGGTGTATATTCATTAAATATAGTGTATATAGGTATTAAGTCAATTTTATATTACAGCAGAAAAACTGTAATAATCATAAACTTTCAATTTTTTAAAAAAAGGCTGGATTGCAGTTTATCCAAAATAGTAGAAATTGCATTTTTTTTCTTGTAATGTCTTATTCTATCTAAAATATAATAAGGAAACATAAAATTGGAGCGGGTATTTATATATTTTTTGTTGGAAAAATATTTTTTTTAAATCCTGACAAAAACAATACCTAAAGCACAGTAATGGTTTAGGATTTTTTTTTAAATCCTGGCAAAAACAATACTTACGCACACGTATTTTAATGAAATTTTTAAAAAATCCTGACAAAAACAATTTCTAACGCACATCAGGCACACACATTCGACATCGCTCGGCCCACTATTTTCATGTTAGTTTACAATAGTTTGACAGATGAACGCAAAATTATAAATAAAAAATGTTATAAAACGTAGGATAAGAAGGAAAATAAGACATAATTTTGCAAATATACATTAATTGAAACAGTATTATTCGTATGAAAGTGTAAGTACCTACTTAAACATGGAAATATATGTAGTTCATCTAACCTAATTTTTTTCAGAAAAAATGCCAAAATCTCTATAAATATAGCTTTCCGCACCCAATTTTTAGCGGTATTTAGTGTTTTTAATGGTTTACCAAGTATATATAACCAACAATATAAAATTCTTGAATTCTACACAAACTGCAATTTAGCCTTTAAAAAAAACGTGTGATATCAACGATACAAGAAAATTTTAATAACTTTGGCCTGGATATAAATAAATTTTGTAAGAATGCGTTTCCGATTATTTTCCATTCTTCCATTCTGTAACCAGTCGATCATCGTTTTCAATCATTAATTTTGAAGTTCAGTATATTTAATTTTTTGAAACATCTCAATTACTTCGGGGCCTCTAATGTCGCGGGGCCTCTAATGTCGCGGGGCCCGTGGTAGTTACGCCACTGAATTTTTTATAATTATTTTATTAAATTGCTTATTCTCCCCGCATATTTCCAATTATTGACGACAAGAGTTACTTTCACATATTAATATAGTCGAGCTGAATCCAAATACACCCATTTTTCCCAAAATCTTCAAGGTTTTAGACACACTGGCTTGCAATAAAATCGCGTACACCTTAAAAATCAAGTAACCGAGTTTTTACCTTTATTAGCTATTTAAATACAATTTTTCAATTAACTGTCAATGGAGTTGTGACTTTTGACACTATCATGTCACAATTTTATCTATTGTAGAGTAAGTTCTTCATTTTGTTTGAGTTACTATTAAATTACATAAACATATATACTTGTATTCCAGAAAAATGAAAGAACAACCAAGTATGGATTTCTCGTTTTCTGTTAACTTTGGCATCTTAATTGACACTATTTAATGAAATTGACAAGACCGATTCAATACAGCAAAAAATAGGTGTATGCGATTTTTTTGCAAGCCAGTGTACATCTCAAAAAGTACAAGTATTAAAATATTTTTACTCATAAAGTTTCAAAATACATACTGTAATTATTGGCATTTCAAAGAACTTATTTCTACTCATAACCTACAAACTGTAGTGTTTGTAAACAATAGTAATTCATTGATAAAATAATTACTAACTTACCATTTTTATCGACCATATGGTACAGGACAGTTCTCTGCTACATGAACAACTTTACTTGCATTTAAAACTGCACAAATTACGCTATTTTACACTATAAACAACACAAATTTATAAACAGCAAAAGTAGTGTCATTTCATTGACGAGAAGTTAGAAACTAAACATATATACGTTTCTTTGAAGTTAAGTTTTATCTTGTTCAAAATTTGTTTAGTTGGTCTATTTTCGTTTGGCGTGTCAAGTGTATTGTCAATGTTTTAGTGTTTTTAATGCAAAAAAGTGAAATAGGTGAGAAATATGTATTTAATATTATAAACAAATTTGTAATTATTAATGTGTATAAATACAATAGAAAAATATTATAAAGTTTTTATTGAGTTAAAATTACTACAACAATGAATTTTATTGTTAATATAATTTCATGCATTCTATAAATAAATAAAAATGATGTTTATTTTTTAATTTCAGACACAATAGTGATAACAACATTCACATAGAAATACCAGATATTATGACTATACAGTTAAAGGTAAATACTTCATATAAATTTTTATTATTTGAACATAAACTTTATAAATGTTTATGAACACTAATGTTATTTACTGTTTATTTAAAATGTTTTTATTACTAATAAATGCAAATTTTGCTATTTATGCTGATTTCATATTTACAATTGCGTATTGCTATTAATTAAAATTGTTGCAAAATATATCATCACGGCTATTACCCATTTCTGGGTGTTATTGTCAGATTTCAGCATTGATTTACTAGTATTGTTGAGGACGTTTGCCAAGTGTCACCTCACGGGCTCTCAAATAAATATACAGGGTGCCACAACGCTTAACCGATGGTAACACTAACCCTATAGATAGTAAGTCTGGCAATAATTTTTATTTTTCATGCTTTCTATAAGAACTGGAGTCTCTTAAAACTGAATTATGTCATTTTGTAAAAAAAATAATATTAAAATCAATGTTCTCTGGAAAAAATGTCACAATTGGCATATAAGATCATAGCATATTCTGTAATACCAAACGATAAACCAAACGCATGGTTGCATACTCTTGATTGGTGAAGGTAATTGGCATTTTGAGAGTATCAAATAAACAGAATATAAATTGTACGCCTATGCAAAAAACGTTTATAGTGGGATTCTGAAACCAGCGTTAAATAATGTTCGGCGTTAACGTAACGTTCTCGTTTCAGCGTTAAATCGGTATTCTGAAACACTGGCGTGAAAGTGGAACTTTAAAAACGCCAGCGTTAATTCACGTCGAATACATTCATGTGTTCTTTCCCTTTTAAAATTTATAACCAATAAAAAAGAATTTAAGCATAACAAAAACTACATTTATCTGTCTATTTTAAAATGTCAAACCTGTGTGTCAAACGTCAAATAATATATTTCTATTTATTTACATATGTTAATAAAAATGCAATTATTTTATAAAAATAGTATACAACACGGCTGTATTATATATAAAAGATAAAAGACGATTAAAGTAGCTAGTAGTATTTTACAAAAATAGATAATAAAAATACACGTATTAATTTACCTATAAAGAATATACATACAAAAATGGAGACTTGTGGAATTGTTTAAAATATCAATATTAGCCTTAGCCAGTATATTAATAAGATTTCCAATAACTGGCGAAGAAAAAATATTTTAAAATATTTGTTCTATTTATAGGTACCAGTAATCAATTACTTTTCTAATGCATCAATAATTTTCTGTATTTTTTCCTATATTACATTGTTATAATCAGTTATATTCTTTTTTGTAATCAAACACAATTTTGTTTTTTATAATCAGAATTTCTTCATTAATTCATAATGAAATATCATTTTTCTGGAAAGTATATTTTTGTTGTAATACTCGTACAACATAAAAATCAAAATACTTTACATTCTTGAAACCAACACAAAATTGCTTTTATTCACTTCACTTTTTAGAGTACTTATGTACATCAATCATTTATTGTATTGAATTCTAATTCATACCATTGCGGACTCGTTTGTGATTTGGACACTGTAATGCTAAACAAATTATATTATAAGGTTATGTTATCTTATAAATAATAAACAATTATATATAACATGAATAACTATTCTCACTGTTAATAAAATATACTTCTTGCAAGTATATTATATATAAATATCAGGGCTATTTAGACCATAAAACTCACAGACAACCCGCCGTTTTCCCGGTTAACGATTCGATATGTCCAGCGTAAACTAACGCCGACTAGCAGCGTTAACGTTAAGTAACGCTGAGTTTCAGAATACCACAGCTGTGAAAATCAGCGTTGTTTTGGCAACATTTTTTCCAGAGAACACATTGAATTTTACTTTTTTACAAAATTTTGAACTATGACGTAATTGGTCCAGTTCTTATAGAAAGTTTTGTTGAGTCAAGAAGTATCAGCTGGAATATCTTGCAGTAAATGATTAAGGCCTTGATGATCCAGAAATAATTTATTATTGACATCAGTGGACGTTTCGGACCTTAGTGGTCCATTCTCAGTATTAACAAAATTTGTAAAAGTATAATGAAAGTAGACAATGTACAAGACATCTTGTCAAACAATACTTGTCGAAGAATAAAATTAAATTTATTAAGTACAATGCAACTGGTCAAAAATCCATATTAAACTTATGGATGAGCTTGCAAGCACTTTTACAAATTTTGTTAATGCTGAGGATGGACCACTAAGGTCCGAAACGTCCACTGATGTAAATAGTAAATTATTTCTCGGTCACAAGGCCTTAATTATTTATTCCAAGTTCTTATAGAAAGCATGTTGCCAGATTTAATATCAATGGGGTAAGTTCTATTATCGGTTAAGCATTGTAAGCCTACTTAAATAACACAATGTAGTACCAAGTTGTTTAAAATTACAAAACTGTTTTTACATTTTTTATTATGTTTCTAGTTTATTCACAATTTTAAAAAGAAATTCCAAAATTTCTGCTTATTCGTAGAAAAAAGAACTTGACTTTATGACGATAGTGTGTTCAAAAAAATCCTTACTTGGAGAACGCTATGAACAGAGAAACGTATGTCTGATTATTATTCAATTCAAAAGTCAAGTTGTCAAAATTGATCTTGACATGTAATTTTAAGGAGAAAAGATAATAAAGAAGGTTACAGTATATTGCCTTTTGTCGTTTTCTTATTTGTTTCCATTTCTAAAATAAGATTGAGGAAGAAAAGCTTTGTTTTTTTTTGATAGCATTTTTGACAATGTCGTGTCAAATTGACATTTAATTAAATATTTTTAAATTGATATACGTTTCTTTGTTCATAGCCTGCTCCGAGTTAGGATTTTTTAAAAAGTGCCCAGATCTCTTGGACGTCAATACTGGACACTCCGGTTATTAGACAAAAAAAAAATACTATGTACCATATACTATAATTATATTTGTAGAATCAGCCTTAACTTAACACTAATAAGTCGGTTAAATTAGACAAATGTTTCCCCATTTTATTGATGTATAGTTATTTGAGAAAAATTAATAGGTCATTGGGTATAGGCGAAGATGTAAATATAGCAGTTTTTTATTTTTGCGAATAACTTTCAAATTGCTGCATTTTGTTTCGCACCCCTTTAGGACACTTTTTATTTTCGGAAAGACGATGCTCAAGTTTTTTTCACTGTTCAATTTCAAGTTATAAGTTTTAACTTTTATATGAACGCCAAATTAGAAAGAACAATTATTGAAAAGATTTTTAGCTTTGCAACGATGTATCTAATCGTCTATGGTTCTTTGTTTTCAACAACAAGAATTCAGACATAATTATTAAATTTATAAATTAAAAACAATGATTCATGAAACAATTGAAAAATACAATTAAAGATAATAATTGGTTATTTTCAAGTTTATTTTTTCATTCACGTTAATATTTTTCAAATATAATTAGCATTCAAACATTTTTTAAATTTCGTTTTAAATATGCAATTGGCTACTAAGACGTCCATATAAAAATATTACAATAAATTAAAATATACAAAACTTTATACAATTTTAAGAACTAAATTAGGAAATTAGCAATGAAGAACCTTTAAATTGAGTGAAACTCTGAGAAATAGGCAGATATGCCAACTAATTTCCTAAAACACAATTTTGTTCCTGTAAACAACGAAAAAAAAATTAATGGTGGACAAAATAATGAGCACATATCAATGCTAGACAAAATGACGGGCACTTATCAATCAGGACAAGTCATGCAAATGCTGGACAGTCCAGCCTAAAGCTTGCTTCAGAGTTTACACAACGTAATATAATATATCATAGCATAACATTACATAACATAACATAACATAAGGAATAAGTGAAGGTTTCATAGTTCCAATTATTATAAATATCTGCTAACTTCATGTATAATATTTTGCTCATATATTCAATTTGATGTTGACATTATTTGTTGGTCTAAAAATCAAGAATACTATTATGGATACGGACGATATTGTTGCTAAATATTAATAATTTAGTGCAATCTTATCGGACTGGTTCATAATTTCGGATATTGCAATCCATGCATTATTTTTTTTCTTAATATCCTTAAAATCTGGTCGAGATTTATCATATATTAAAGCATATTTCTCATCAAAAGGAATTAGTAATGCTTCATCCATTTTAACAGTAACTTGAATGTCAAACACAAACTGGAATTGACAATTCAATTGACAGCTACTCTGTTGTTTTAAATGTGGTACACGACGACTCACGTACGCGTCCGAACATAACCGATTAGCATAACGTATCCGTAAGGAAATAAAATTTGGCCATATTCTATGTTTTCTTAAGTTACGTAATTTCCGAGTTTACATGCAGTTTTGAAACCGTTTTTAAAACGTTTTTAGTATTGAGAACGCCATGTATACAGTGTCAAAACGGTTTTGAATTATCTCAAACCAAAACTAAAATTCATGGGTTGGACTTGAAAACTAGTTTCAAAACTACTCATGTAAACACTTAAAATTCTGTTTCGATACTGCGCATGCATCCAGAGCATAAAGTTTCTGTCGCTTTGTGTTACTAACCTTCAAATATACTGACAGTTGTGTAGTTTTAGTGCGTAGTGGTACAAAGTATAAAAAATAATTGGAATAATAGCAAAACGAAGTATTTGGAGTGAAGAGGATCTGTCACTTACATCAGCTAAATGCACATGCGCCGAAACTGATTTCAAATCAATTTTTAAACTTGTTTTGAAAACTGCATGTAAACAGTTTTGCATAATTTTGACTGAAAACTGAAACCATTTTCAAAACTGCATGTAAACGTAGTATATGTTATGTTTCTTACGAAAACTATGAAATACTATATCGGTTTACATACATCCATATTTTCTTTATGTTATGCTATGATATGTTTTGTTACGTTATGTAAACGCTGAAGCAGGCTTAATGCTGGGCGGATGTTCACTTTAATTTTTTTTAACACACTAAAGAAAACAATATTATTTTATTCATATTCTGTCAATTTTTTTCTAAACAGTAAATTAAATACTGAATGTTTATTCGAATGATAAACGTGTCTTTATTATAGTAGATATGTTCACTCCTTACTGCCATCATCCGGTATATGTCGACGGGTTTGTACTTGTTATTGGATGTGGCAATTTTTTGCATAGATTTCGCTAATATATTTTTAGTAGAAGGCACCACGTTGTGCTTCTTTAAATAATTGACTTCCTCTCCTTCTCCTTCCTTGCGAAGCCCTTTGAAAGACAATTTCGTTGGTTCGTAAAGCGCAGGCTTTCCATGTAAATCGTACATAAATTACACAACGTGGTAACGGTAGAAACTTTCTCATTTTTATTACAAAATTAGAATGTTTTTTATTGCAAAAGTGTAAAACAACAAATTACCAATGATAAGGTCTCCGGTGCCTGTGTTCCTTCTTTTATAATTAACTCGCAAAGTGAAATTTACGTACTTTGAGAAATAAGATCTTACATCTTACACTTGAATTTTTTCTCAAGTATCGCTTACATGCAAAAAATCAACCCTAGATTAGACCAGATTATTCTCTTAAGAAGTAATTAGTTCTCTTCTGTCTTGAGCGGTACATAGAAAAGATATTTTACTCCTTTGTACAACATTTTTCGAGTTTTTTATTTTTTAAGTAGGTAGGTACATACATTGCTTACAATACATAAGGGTCACGCTAGAAATATTATTATTGCAACAAACTCAATTTTATTCTATCACTTAAGCTATTACCTACCTCGGTAGCAGGTAGCAGGACTTTATCTATCAACTAAAAATGAATTTATTTTCAATTCTGACCTAGCGGTGTCGAAATCAATAGGAAATTAAATTAAACATGAATTTTAACTTAAATAAAATATAATTAAAAACATTAGAAAACTGTATAAAGATATTAGAATCAAATAGTATAAAGATGTTAAATTTTTACATCAATTTTGAATGGTTACAAAGATATTATAATTATAAATAACTGTTAAGGTGCATTCACAAATGAAAATTAGGTTTATGGTTTTTGTTTAGGTTTAAGTAAAGGTGAAAACAAGATTAAAATATCGGTAGAGCAGTATTCAACAAGACACCTGTGCGCCGTGAAACTGTCATTCGCTTGGCATTATTGGTTATATTTCAGCAATTAAGTTATGACAATATCCATGTTCTTCTCGCATTTGTTTAAAAAAGCCGAATCCACCAAGTGGATACTAAATAAAGATGGGTGTATATATCTATATCATTTCAGACTCGTTCTTATTGGTGAAGTTTGTGACGTCAAACTAAATCATAAACCTAAAGTTTGGACCTTGCAATGTTTAGCTTTATGATTTATATTTAGAGACCCTAAATTCTGAAGTGTGAATGGAGTCATTACATAATATGCGGACAAAGTCTTTAAATCTAAAGTATAAACCATAAAACTAAACCTAATTTTCATTTGTGAATGCACCTTAAGTCATCCATAAATGCAAGTTTAATTTAACTCTAATTTGGTTTTGATTGTACTGACATCTATGTAAATGCTTCAAAAACAAGATTAAAATATCGGTAGAGCAATACTTAATAGATACCCCTGCGCCATGAAACTGTCATTCGCTTGATATTATTGGTTATATTTCAGCAATTAAATTTTGACAGTTTAATGTTCTTCTCGCATTTGCTTAAAAAGCTGATTCACCAAGTGAATACTAAATGAAGATGGGTGTATATATCTATATCGTTTCAGACCCGTCCTCATTGGTGAAGTTTGTGACGTCAAACTAAATCATAAACCTAAAGTTTGGACCTTGCAATGTTTAGCTTTATGATTTAGGTTTAGAAGAAAAAAATTCTGAAGTGTGAATGGAGTCATAACATAATATGCGGCCAAGGTCTTTTAATCTAAAGTATAAACCTAAACCATGAATCTAAACTTAATTTTCATTTGTGAATGTACCTTTACTGTTACAAATGCTACAAAATTATACGACTGTCTAGTCGCCAGAGGGCCGGGGATGTCTTCCGAGTGGAAAATTAGACTCATTTTTTAAGAATTTTTTTTTTAATCCTTACGAAAACAATTCCTAATGTACACAACTCGAGTCCATATACTTGTTTTTTAAACTTATTTTCAAAACTAATATAACGACCCGGGTTTTGCGGGCGTTTGGAACATACATTGTGCTGCTTCGGGGTCCTCGGCGCTCTGACGACTAGATTCTTCTCAAAATTATTACGAATCCTACAAAATTATTATAACTGCCATAAAATTATTACTCAATAATACAATATCGAAATAAATATTAAAACACATACAAAAACCTACCTTGAGTAGTTTCTAGAAATTAAAGAAGTCTACCTGGGGCACAGGGATTCGGTTTCACTTAAAATTAATTTCTTCTTATAAAACTGACTTTTGAAGACTCCCAACGAAATGAGTCTTGAAGTGATCTCGTGAGATGTGTTGCGCTTTTGTTTAGATAAGTACAGTTGTACGATTAAATATTCATTACATTATGGTTCATATTTTTTTGATTTTTTGAAGTTCGACGTAGATCTCTGCAGCAATAATACATCATTCTTTCCTTCCATATTTTAAAAACCCCCAACCAATCTTCTTTTGGAGTGCTTTCAAACTAATTTCTGCGAGACTTCAAAACTGTTAAAACTATCAAATTAATTTCAGGCTGACTTAAAAGCTGTCAGAACTATCAAATTATTATTAAAATGCTTAATTACAACCAAAAAAATTGATTACAATAATGAAAATGACTAATATCATAGTAAATTGATTATAATACTGGTGTTCTCTAGCTATAGAATAGCTTAATTGTTTTTGTTAAGCCGTAATAATTTTTTTAATAATCTACGACGTAGATATTAAGCTCTTTTTGTTCTCAAATACTTATAAAATAGCTATTTGTGTATTAAAAGATCACAATGGGACATTGTCGATTGAGAGGTCGCGATGCATTCTCTCCTCCACCATAATTTTTTTTTTGTATAATTTAATTTGTTTCAAGTACATTAAACTAGTGCAGTGAAAAGTTCATTGGGAGGGTTCACGCCAAACTTTTGCAGGTGGCAGCACAACTGTTCACACAATTTATTTTATATTTAATCTTAATAAAATCGTTATTTTCCATTCTTCTTGAGCTATTGCTTCAATTTAATCTAAGCATTTTATACTTTCGTTTTTGTAAATGAATGCCCTATTTTATTTTCACAACAGTGCGGCATTTTGTTTGGTTATGTAATATACCGACAAAGCAATTATATGTTAGATTGACTTGTGAAGGTGGTAAATGTGTAACTACAATATATATATAATATAGACAAGTGACATTTCTCAACATTGTATAGTTAGAAATTTGGACAGCGAGCGTTTTTTCTATATTGTCGCACATGAGCGGCAAAGTGACATTTTGCGTTGACAAAAGAGAGCGCAAATGGCTACTTTGTATATAGACTGTAGAAAAATATATAAATATGTTTATAATACCTTTTGTGGTTAATAATTAGAAATATACATAAATAATATGCAACTTAATAATATAATTAATAAAAAAAACTAGGTATATTACTCGTATAGTCGAAGTTTTGATTTCCACCGGGAGCCTGTCATTTAACACGTTGGATGTCGCTTTAACTCAGACATTGTTTGCCTAATCCCAAAATTTATTTACCTTTACTGAAGTGCCTGCTTACATAGACGCACAGAACTGTTGTTCCGATCAGATTGGATAACTAACTGAAAGCATCAATGCGACTAAAATGCTTATAAGAGTCGGCAGCACCTTCGCAATACACCAGCCGTTGCTTATAAGCGTCAGCGGCATTCAACGTTTTAACAGTTCTTGCAATTTCATATAAACGCACGTCGTTTCTATCTGGCGTGGCATCATAAATTCAAACAATTTTTATTTGAATTACTTTCGTTTCATTATTTTCTGCATTCATTTATTTGAAAATGGAATCCGGATATCAAAAAGGCAATAGCAGAAGGCCAGAATAGATGTGTGACGTATATTAAAAAATCAGTTTAAGGTCTGATATAAGTTATATAAATGACCTATTTTATAATTTGTTACTACTTATAGTAGAGGATCACAAAAAAGTTCCTTATTTTTTTCTTGAAATAATACTTAATACCGCAGAAAATAATTGTTAAAGTTTGGGTGTATATGTTGTGACGTCAGCGTTACTCTCAAGCGTATAAAAAACCGAAATGAGTTACTAGCTACAATTTAAATTAGACATAAGATGCAGTGTAGATGTCATTTGTAATTAGTAACAAACGTCAGGTGCATGTTAATGCGCGTTGTAGTGACGTCAGTGTCGCCGTTTTACGTGAATTTGTAATTTATTAATATACTTTTTAAATCAAACTCGTAATTATTAATTTATTGATTTACTAAGTACTTATATGGTACTTATTTTGTGAGAAATATAATTGATTTAATTCGGATTCGAACCTGAGCTAAGAGAAAGCGTTCGTGAATAAATTTGTCGGATTGATTAGTATAATTGCAGGTGGATAATTGAATATAGTTTTTGTGCAGCGTAAGATCATTATTCACGGTTATCTTTCAGCCATTTAGGTCGATTCAGGATATTTTTTGCCGTGAGCCTGGGTCACGTACAAAAGCAGGGAAATGTTTACTCTAACGTAAAAATATCTAGACGTTGCAGACAATAAATATAACTTGGAATTTAATTGGCGAAAAATCTAGAACGCGAATTTTACTCCCATTCGAAACGAACTATAAAATATTGAGAGATAATTTACATTATACTATTATTGGCTCTAATATTGATACTATGAAAGTCAAAAAATAAAGGGACAAACTTTTTAATGTCCTTTAATGTAAACGCCTACAGTGGACAGTAGAAAGACTATATCCTTCCTGGCTTACGGATGGTTTAAAAGAGAGTCAGTACAGAACTGTAGTGGGTATATTTGATCCACTAAATAAAGGAATTTATGGGCACCATTTCCATTATATTTCAAGCAGATATCTACGCAATAAATCCCTGTGCCTACATAAACCTAAACATGGGTGTATTCTAAAGGCATTCCGTTATTTATAAACGGACCGTTAAAATTAAGATATCCGTTAACTAGATTTTGCTATTCTAAAGACACTATCCGATTATAATATAAACGAAGATCCGTTTATGTTATCCGTTTATAAATAAAATTTAAACGGAAAATAATTCATAGCCGTTAATTGTAAACGGATGACATGTTATACATAAATATTTAGAAATTTCTAAATTGTACACAGAGAATGGCTTTATCACCCTTTACTGTTTGCTCCGACCCTTGGATTCATAGAATATAACTGAAAGGAAAGTACAAATAAATTATTTTTATAATAATTATACTCAACATAACCTATAAAAAATCGGTTCGATAAAAGATTTTAACAATACAAAAATTATCCATTTATCATTCTCAAAAAAATTAAATAAATAAAAATGCTTTCTCTAATGAAACGAGCAGATATTATACTCTACATTGCAAATCTTGAACTTTACGTAATGTTTTAAAAATATTCGAGTATTTTCAGGAGTGCATTTAATCTTCAGGGGCCCAAGACACAAATGTTCTATTGGTGCCCTTATGTTTAATTATTGATTACAACAAAGGATATTTTTATTGCAACAAAGAATATTTTGATTACAACAATGGATATTTTGATTATATTCGAAGAATACTGATTAGATGAATGAATCTAATGAAGAAAATTTTATTAATATTTGCGAAGAATTTAAAATCAAGCTGATAACGTATGTTTTATAATTTTTGTAGTTTTTAAAGTGCATGCGCATATATTTAATTGTGGCCCAGCGTTTGTTCATTTTCTCGATACTGAGATTGGCTTGGTGGTGTCTATAATTTCAAGATAAATGTTGGGGTTGGGCGTTGGGGACCTTCTTCATTGTTACTTTAGCTACGCTTAACAAGTAACGAATTAGATTTTTTTTGTTTTATGCCCATTTTTTTCCAAATTCACAATAATATCAATTTTGACATTTATTACAACAAAGTATTTACCAACATTCGAAAGATTATTTTAAAGAATATATTCATAATTGTGATTATTTCTTAATATAAATTTATTACTAAATAGTATCTTCAAATTTATGTATCACAAATATCTGTTTAGATCTTAATATATTTTGTTATTATCAAAATATAAATATGTTGACATTTACAAATTGACAACACTGCCCTACGGATCCGTTTATTATATTAATTTTAACGGATCCGTTGAAATGTCATATTGTGAATAGAATTTTTAGCGGAATCCGTTAATAAAAAATATTTTAACGGAATCCGTTTACATAATTTATTTTTTCTACAGTCCATATACAAAGTAGCCATTTGCGCTCTCTTTTGTCAACGCAAAATGTCACTTTGCCGCTCTAGAGCGACAAAGTAGAAAAAACGCTCGCTCCTCAAATTTCTAACTATACAATGTTGAGAAATGTTACTTGGGTACATTCTTAATGGAAACGTTTAGTCAGGAATTAATGACACTGTAGTTACACATTACCCACTTACATAACCAAACAAAATACCGCACTGCTGTGAAAATAAAATGTAGCGTTCATTTACAAAAACGAAAGTATAAAATGCTTAGATTAGATTGAAGCAATAGCTCAAGAAGAATGGAAAATACCGATAAGTAAAAATAAATAAAAAAGAAATTTTTGTTTTGGTGGAGGACCCCATTGTGGCGACTGTAGAAAAAATCTTGTGTGTGTTTCGAGCGCAAATGGACATTGTCGATTTCAAGAGAATGCCTCGCTGCTGCGTCGCTCGGCAACAACCTCTCAATCGACAATGTCCCATTTTGCGCTCTTAATACACAAATAGCTATTAACGGATTGTGTTTAGAATACACCCATTAGTCGGATATCCAGGCTGCTTTAAGCCGGATTCCTACGGCGCGAGATTCGCCGAGCCTGGCTTGTGACTCGGCGCGCTTCACGCCGTGGGATAGGGAGGCTTGCCGTGGCTTGGCGCGGCTCGCCTGTTCCCATTTGTTGTCGGTAAATGTGACACGAGTCACAGGAAGCGAGCATGCTAGAGGAGCATTTTGCACACGTGTTCAATGTTTCACTGTGTTTGTGGATTTAGTAGCGATCGAATAATATAAACGGAGGATGAAATCGTCACAAAAATTAGTATTGGACCATCATTACGGTTTCTCTTCTTTTTTAAAATTGCAGTTGCATTCAAAAAATAGAAAGCAGCAGCGCAAACAGCTATCCGCTCTTGGCGATTATTCATGTTTAAGTATATTAAATTTAAAAACCAATTTCGGTTAAACTCGGAAATGCGTGTAAGCTAAGTCAAAGTTGACGAGCCTACACACGCCGTGGGATCGCTTTAGACTTATGACTCGAAGCTTGGCGCAGAGCCATCTAGACTCGCCGAGCCATGCGCCGTGGGAAGCCGGCTTTAAAGGCACTAGGTGCCTTCACTTTTGCGTCAAAGCTACTTTGAAATTGCATAAACACCCTTCAACAAATTGTCAAACACAAACACATCATATTGTACGTACCGGGGCATGGGGGAGTTTTAGGCAATGAAAAAGCAGATGATCTCGCTAAAAAAAGAGAACCAAATAACAATTTTCCGGGCCTGACAGACGGATTTATTATTTTGCCTATAGGCTATGAACATGAGCTATTAGATCACAGCAAAAAAGACCTTAGAATTATGGCAGGTATCTTTACTGGTCCTTGTTCTCTGAAATACTATCTATGTATGATTGGTTTAGCTGAAAACCGTATCTGTCGACTCTGCGAAGAGGACGAAGAAGCTTCGGAACACATTGTATGTGAATGTCCAGCTGTGGCCGTAATCAGACTTAACCATCTAGGTAAAAGGTACCTCAGGGCAAAAGAGATCGGGAAACTTACTCCTGGGGCGGTAACTGGCTTCATAAGAACTCTGGAATTGCCTCCAGGAAACTAAGTTAGGGACATGGTAGAATAGATCTTACAGATCGCACTAATAAAAGTAACTAGTGTTTGAAGGCCTCAACTCTAATAATTATAAAAAATAACAAAAAAATCAAAAATTAATAAAATACCCATAATGATGGTATAAATGGTGAAGTTGTCGATGTATTGCCTCTCCTCCGATTTGGATGAAACTTTGTCAAACTATTCTTCTCATCAAGACAAACACTGGAAAAATAATAATAATAAGTGGGGGTCAAAGTCGATTGACCTGCAAAACACGATTTGTTTATATTTAAATATTTAATCCATATAATCTGTCCTCCGATGGGTGTCGCGTTCGACTCTACCCATTTGACGCACACCTGAAAAAATATTATATAGGTTAGGTTAGGTTTATTACGAGTTTAAAAAAGCAAGCTAACAAAACTAACTAAACTAACTCCCATACGGGCGCAATTCATTTGCGTGCAACTTGGTTTGTGTGAAAATTTGACCCCCACTTATTATTATTTTTCCTATGTTTGTCATGGTGAGAAGAATATTTTGACACAGTATTATCCAAATCGGAGGTGAGGCAGTACATCGACAACTTCACCTCATAAATATTTGTTACTGATGATAAACGCGATGTATTAGTCAAAATACTATAAAAATTTAAAAATTCTGTTCTCTAAAACTGTATAATTTACAAAATTCTATACAAAATTAAAAATATTGTAACGTGCAAGCACCGTCGCGTTGAGCAAGCGTCTATGTTAGTCGATGAAGTAATCGCCGCGAGCAAGTGGCGAAGTAAACAAACGAGTCTCGACCTGTTTAATTACTTCCGGTCGTCTGAAGCCTTTGTATTCGATGTTATTATCGTGTGGAATGTTCGAGAAGGTATCCCTGATCACATAAAATTATGTAATCGGGGGTTGAGTATACAGAGGCTGTGGCAGCGCAGTACAGATCCGTTAGTAAACTCGGACAGTCAATTAGTTACTGAATTTAGTAGCATAGCAATATCGTGGTGAGAGTATGCAGTATGATGTCCAGTGGAGTAATCGGGCAGTTACTAGTATACTGGGATAGCTGTGGAAGTAAATACTCTGTAGTGTTGAGGAATATTGGGAAGCTAGAGTATACGGGGACAGTAACGGCGAGTGAAAGTGGATACTCGGCATTAGTGTTGAAGAGTTGTGGCATCGGGCAGTTGGTGATACTGGATCGGAAGTTAATGAATGAGTAGAGTTGAAGGGAGTGAATTCTGTCCGGGCAGTTGAGGATACAGACGCTGTGAAGTCAGTTGAGTATAGAGATGCTTTGGAGGTCGGACAGTTGAATGTAATATACATAAATAGTGATATAAATAGTGCCATAAAGAGAGATATAAATAATTAGTGATATAAATATCGTGACAATAAATAGTCGTGTTAATTGTTTAAATAAATAAATTATCTTGGCGTTAGTGTTTAATTAATTTATAGGGTCCCATACTATGCAAACGCGACTTAAAAATTTTACGTAATAAGCGAGGTATGAATTATTAAAGTTAAGAATTTCTTGCGTGTAGCTGGTACTTCCAGTGGTCGACAAACTGTTAGTTTTAGAGAGAACAGATTTTTTCATGTTTGCATAGCTGAAATATTTTTATATAAAAACTTATACGTTATATTCACAAAGAAATAAATAAATAATAAATATAAATAATAAACATTTTTTTCTTGATAAAGTATAGAACATTGAAACAGTTTGACAATATTATGGCACAAAGTATGACGGCGGATGGCGCTAGTGTTTGTTTGTTTTGATTATTTAACATTATTATTAATTTAATTAATAAATATTACAAATTGATTTAATTATAAATACATCATTATTGTTAATATTACTAGATATTATAATTAAACAAATTCATGAAACATAAATTGTATTTTTTTTTTGCAAAGTTATACAACAACGCGACAGTTCATAATCTTTCAAAGGTGACTGCAGCAGACGCGCGAATCTCGTTTTTAAATCAGACGACCAATCAAATTCTTAGGACCTAACGCGTCATACCTAATTAGTAATCAACTTTAATTGCTTGTAGTTTGCGACCTAGTCAATATTGAAACAAAATTTTTTCACTAATACTCATTAATTTATATATATTTTCGTCTTCTTATTTAAGATAGTTAAAATTTGACTACGATATAGTGCCCTATTATATTCTTATTCTTAAATTAGTATTTAATAATGTTTAACCATAGTAATCGTAATTTTTGTTATTTTTAATATTTATTTATCGTTTAATAAATATCTATTTTAATTAATAATAATAATTCTCAGTTTTTTATGCTTCACCTAAATAAATAAAACGTTACAATGTTATCTATGTTTTGTATTTTGCTTTTTATGAATATACGCAACGTAAAATAATAATAAATACTGTGATAGAACTGTAATTTAAAACAAAGTTGAGGAATAAACAATAAGTAAAATAGAAATCCTTCATATTGCGAATTCTCGACACGATGCTCTTGTTATGAAGCGAATTAAACCTGCTAATTAAGATAGTAACATATAATTCAATTTCAAGTTTTCATTTAAATTTGTCGCAATTAATTTGACGTGTACGATAAACGTTTTATGTACACTGTATTACAGAATAGTAACCGTAGCATAAGCAAGCTTGCATTATTTCAGGTACACAAAGGAATATACAGTGATGATATTGTATCATTCGCGTCCTTTATGAATTCAATAAATTATGTCACTAATTTGGATGCATTTACAGTACATTTTGAAGACTAATACAATATTTTTTAACCTCTACGTCTACAACAATAATATTATTCTATAGTACATCATTAGAGTATATTACCCATTTCTGGGTGTGCCAGTCTGCTTCTGTCCGCATAGGATAACTAATTTTTAAATTAAAATATTTCTAAATATACAAAAATACAGTTTTCTTTTTTACGATATTTTTACAGAATGACAGCTATCAGCTATTATCAGCTAATTTCACCCCGTGCTTAATGAATAAATTATTAGTAGTTGCTAGCTTCACACCGTGTCCACTACCTTTGAAACCGCAGCTTTCATGTTGTTTAGCGCCATGAAAATCTGTACGTTAAATCACATTTTAACAACGAGTGTAGAATTTTTTTAAATTAATATTTAGAATTTTTAATTTAAAAAAAACAGTTTTAGGTACAGCAATACTTAAAGATTCATAAAATAATAAATAATAAAGAATGGTAAACAGCTCCATTATAGAAAACATCTGACGTCCCACAGATTTTAATGCCGTTTTTCTCGAATTTTTTTTAAATATGCAAGTGGGAAGAGAAGAAGAGCATGTATGAATGCAATTATGAATGTGACCGAGGCGAAAGAAGTGTGCTTAGACAGGAATGCGTGGCGAAAGATAATAGGGGATTCCACCATTTTTTTTATATATAATTTCATTAGAAAGTAAAACTAAGACTATTGGTGAAAGTTCGGTAAAAAAATTCCTATTAATAAGCGAGTTCTGGTCCCCCGAAGTTTGAAAATATAGATGTGACGTAATGAATATAAGTTTTTATGTAAAACTGTTTTCTTCGTGGATCTAAAATGTTCTTGAAATGTATGCTATTTTTAAATTATATTTATAAAATTATAAAACAAATTAATATTACACTGTACAAGTCTACATGCTTTATAATTGCAAGTGTAACAAAATTATTAAGTTTAATGCAAGATATTTATATTCAAATAAAAACTGTTTGAGAATTGCAGTACTGCA
This sequence comes from Harpalus rubripes, assembly GCA_963082715.1. Lineage (NCBI taxonomy): Eukaryota > Metazoa > Arthropoda > Insecta > Coleoptera > Carabidae > Harpalus > Harpalus rubripes. Next base: position 47,399,156 of record OY720458.1, on the reverse strand, counting down.
TTGGTAGCCACGTGTCCGCTATTTGAATTTGTCTACTTCCATTGGTAGTAGACACCACCCCCTAACTCGGTATTCGTTATATATTTATAGGTGGTCTTTGAGTCGCCAATCAAAATAATATATATGGATTTCATATGAGTGACGAGCTACTAAAACAAAAAAAACCCCTTATTTCCGAAGTATTTCAATTATATCATTTTATTTCTTTGTTAATATTCATTATTAAGCATCTACTTTCACTATTTTTTACTAATTTCTCTTAATTCGATTGAGCTGTAATCGCCTATTGTTTCGTATCTATTATTGTGGTCCTGATGCAGTTTTCGCTACCGAAATTCGTCACTTTAATAAGTAAGAAGTGTGGAATATTTGGTGTATAAAGTTGTATTGTTAGTAAAAATGTTCTTAAGAGAGTGGAGTATGTCAGCTGAGCTCTTTTGTATGTACACGATAATGAATGTCGACGAGGCGAAAGAAGCGTGTTTGGACAGGAAAGTGTGGCGAAGGATGATTGTTGCGTAACTATTATTGTAGTCCAGTTGCAGTATTTCGCTACCGAAAAGCGGTCACTTTAATATGGAGGAGTGAGGAATATTTGTTGTATGAAGTGCGGTTAGTAAGAATGTTGTTAAAAGAGTGCAGTGAGCCAGCTGAATTCTTATTGCTGTTATTATTGTTTTCGGGTTTGTGCTAACCCACGAAATTGGATATGCGTGATTTTTATGTATGTATTTATTACTATTAACTTAAAATATATGGATTAAAAATATGGATCTAGGAACATTCACCGCTCACAATGCCACAATTCACCGTGGGGAAAATTCACCGCACACAACTTACCGTGGAAAATTCACCTCGCACAATAGATATAAGAAAATGTCTAAATGTGATAAGGACTGTTTGTATTACATTAATATAGAATAAACCAGTGATACTAAAACAGTGGTTTTCTATTTAACATTAGATGTTTTTGTAGAAACAATGAGGTAGAATAGTGTGACGTCAGAGTATAGCACGAAATATGAAGCATTGTACTAAGCAAAAACGATACTTTCAAAGTAGACTCTATTGCCAGAACACATAAGGTCAGATATTAATAACATCAAATTGTAAACATTTTTCTATTACTTAGTAATACAATATACAGGGTGAGTCTGGGAAGACGCCCCCCCTTTAACTTTTTTATTATAAGTAATAGAAAAAAATGGCTCATATAAAAGTTTTATTATTTTACATATACTATTTGATGGCAGATGTAGATATTTTTTATAAAGTCAGGTTTACAAGATACGACTATCAACTTTTATTTTTCAAATATCAACCTATAATTATTTTAATAAAATAGAAACCACCATTTTTTTCTCTTTTCAACGATGTATTATTTTTTATTAATGTATTTGAAAAATTTCGAGAAAAATTAGATAATTTAGAAATATTAGAAATAATTTTTAAACAAATATTATAGGTGGCTATGTGAAAATAAACAAAACGTACCAGTGCTATACAACTTAGCAAACTAAAACAACAAATTTAGTAACAAAAACAACTTAAAACAAATGTTCAAAATTACGACCACGTTCTGTAATACAAAAATTCAAGCGTTGAACGTGATGTGTTCGAACATCTGCCAGCATGTTTAGAATCATATCAATTAATTCGTTCTTCGTAAACATTTCAAAATGTTTTTTTTTTTGTTTACAAAATAAGTTAAATTAAGTAACAAACAAATGTAAACTTTTTGACATTAATTTAATTGTTTTACATTGTTACGTTTTGTTTATTTTCACAAATAATACATCGTTGAAAAGAGAAAAAAATGGCGGTTGCTATTTTATTAAAATAATTATAGGTTGCCATTTGAAAAATAAAAGTTGATATTTGTATCTTGTAAACCTGAATTTATAAAAAATATCGACATCTGCCATCAAATAGTATATGTAAAATAATAAAACTTTTATATGAGCCATTTTTTTCTATCATTTATAATAAAAAAGTTAAAGGGGTGGGAGGGTCACCCTGTATACACATTAATAAATAACAAAGGTTTTATTTCAAATTGAAATCAACGCAGCTTGAAGCATATCTGAGAGTTTACCGACATACCGACTGAGATTTTGTTTGTTAGAGTTTTTGAGGATTTTCAAATCAGTTCTTTTCAGAACTTTAGATTTCTTCTTTTTAAGTTTAAGATACGTAAATAACTCTGTCTATCCACATTAATATATTAATAATATGTCGTGTTCTTAGGGTTCTGTAACCTAAAAATTGTTCGCTGTCTTTCAAACGGGCTCTTCCGGCCGCTTCACGCGATGTTTTTAAAACATAAATAGAATAATTGTTATTATAAATTAGGGTAATATGTTTTGTTTAATTGAAAGGGTAATATTCAAACTTAACTGAATGATAGCTTAAATAGCTAACGTTTCTTAATTAACTAAGTTATTGGCGACGAAATGAACTGTTTAAAATTATAGTTCTTATTTGCTGCTGCAATAGGGTTCACTTTGAAAGATGTGTTTACCGGTAGGACAGTAGTTTAAATGAAGGGCGCCGCATATGACGTAATTACTGAACTACCCTATTTGATAAAACGCTACACTGGCGATCCGCCGGAAGCCAATCACTCCGCTTCACTCCGTGTTGGCTCCCATCGATGATTAATAAACATCCCTAACTTTTCAAGGATGGCAAGAACTACATTATCCGTGGTTTTATCTGAAATGAAGGAGGGGCTAGAATTTAATGATTAGTTCTGTTGGACTTTCCTCAGCGGTAAACTTTCCCCACGGTGAATGTTCCGGGGTGAATTGTGAGCGGTGAATTTACCGGATCAAAAAAAAAAAATAGGCATAGAAGTTATAGACGCTACAATACCTATTATTATAGGAAATATGGAGAATCAGAACCCGTTGATATTAGCAAAAGCACTTCAATGTCATTACCCTACATCTTCCGAAATAGCTATCGCGATACACTTTAGTTAGAGTATAGACCTATGTTGTGTAGGTACCTTTACGTAGCAAAGTTTCACAAAACAGCGAAACTTTATTAATCTGCGCTTCACATTCAAGTCTTAGGCAAATTAAATTAAAATTTAACAATAAGTACTGTTGCTTGTAGGCTGACAAGATAACTTACTTTACACTACGAGTAGGAGGTACGAGACGAATACACTTTTATAAAAGTATTTAGATTTATGTTAAAACTAATATTTTGTACTCTCCCCCAACTTTATCAATTTCACCCACCTGAAAGCCAAGTTTCAGTTTCCTATTCATAACTCAGACTATTTTACCCTAAGAATTTTTCAATTTTACGGTAAACTTGTATCGAAGTTGAGAAAAACTTATACAATTACGCCGCGAAATCACTAGACATTTTCACCATACAATGTATTATAGATAATAGAGATAACAATCTTGAGAAAAATATTTTGAAATTGTTGAATAGTGATCCATTGTAGAATGGGGATTTATGATTTTAGAATTTTACTGCTGCCATGTAGTGAGTTCCAGTGCCGGCCCGAGACTTTTGAGCGCCCCAGGCGAAAATTGTAAATTGCGCCCCTCATTTATTACAATTTTGTTTAGATTATAGGTATATGTACAAAAATTAGAAAAGAGGCGATTTGTGTCCATAACTCGCGAACAATCACAGAATCTTAATCTGAATGAAATTTTTTTAAAAATCTCATCATCAGGCATGACCATCAGCGTCTGGAGGTTTTAGTTTGGAATAAATGTAAATCTTTCGTCTTGTGACATGAGACCTTCGAGCATATACTGACTCAGTATGTTTGAAGCACATGAGACCATCCAATTCACGAATTAAATCATAAACGACACCTTGCTCTGTTCGAATATTTTTGTAAATATTTTTTCCCGATACTGAGAATGGATTACTAACATGTCGCAAATTTCTTTGCATAAATCTTGTCTAAAAATGTATATAATTATTAGTCAAGTAGGTATGTATTGTCGTCCCTCTATTTCCAAGAAAAGTTTATTTCCTAACACAAAATTTTCAAGAAAAACGATTTACCAACGATTTTTCAATACTAACAACGGGAGAAATGCAGTCGCTAGATTAACAACTTGGCGTAACGACTAGTTGTTAAATTTTAGCTACTTGATGTAATAGTGAATTGGGATTTTGAACTTAGCAACTGACATTCAGTTTAACACCTGAAAATAGTTGTTAATTTTAACAACTTTACTTAGAGAATTAGGCCGTTCATTTCTTATCCTTATGTGTTATGTCAAAATGTGTCAACTGCGCATGCGCAGATTTCAATCTCATTAGTTTCTGAAGTAAGAAAAGTTACCAAATAACTTAAAGTGTTTTGATGACATTTGGAGTTTCACATAACCTAAAAATAAAACCGAAGAACATGACTACCTACTTTTTTAAGGATAAAATAATAAAGAAAATGTTTGGAAAAGTGTAGTAGGAGAAATAAAATTAACAGGTCAGTTTGAACATAGTTTTCGTTCTATATTAACTTGTATTCTTAATTATTACTTTTATAATATTGTAGTTACAGACTCTATGCCTCGCTAGATAAATTAAAATGCACTAGAATGCAATATATTTTTTTAAAGATGGGTATTCGTGATTATATTTTATCCGTCAAATAAATATATCTTTTCTATGATTGGTCAAAACTTATGCTTTATAAAAATTGCATAAACTGACTTTATCGCCATGTGTTATGTATTATCGCTATGTTTTATTTTTGTCCTAATGAAAACTTGCATAAACCAGCCTTAAGTCTAATATAAGGATAGGACAAAAAAGAAAAACAAATAAAACTTTTAACAACTTTTATCCAAAAATTAACAAATTTTAAATATTTACGAATTAACTAACAAAAAAACAATGAACAAGTATAACATTTACAACTTAATCTGACTGTGGTGAATATACGTTCTCTTTATCTTCATCAAGAAAAAACCGGACCCGTTTCTGTAAAATAAATATATTGTTATTACAATAATTATAATAATATTTCTTTTAGTAATAATGTAAGCGACTAACTGTCCTAAGATTTTCTTATAAACAAGTGTACTATTACTAAAAATTAAGAGAATTAGCAAAAAATTTATGTGGACCCAATAGGGTCCTCCACACTAATTTTTTTATTATTTTAAATGAAAGTTCTTTTAATTTTGAAGCAATTCGTAATATTAAAAATTCATAATTGTTTTTAATTTAACTGCATTTGATTTTTAACGAGATCTATAGCTATCTTTCTCGCACCAGTTTTTATAGTAAGCTGCGAGAGAAAGATAGCATTAGTTGTGACGTAGGTATAGGTGCTTAAAATGTCAAATATTTCAAAAACTATTTTTCTAAAACTTTTTTCATATCAGTCATGATTTTCTCTTATCTACTTTCAATATAACAAACATTTTATTCAATTTTCTGTTTTGGTGGAGGACCCTATTGCATAACAATATGTGACACAATGACACAAAATGCTCCAAAAGGGTTGAATTTCTTATTTTAGTTTTGAGTTTCTCACCTTGGGCTTATTTTTCGGTTCATCCTCCATTTTCCGTTTTCCTTCATTTTCTTTCGGACTCTCGTTAAAAAGGCTAGTGCAACATTTCTTGATGGTGATCAGAGAGATAGTATTTGTTATAACTGCAATCTATCAAACAATATTTTTTAAAAAAATATTAATGTATCATTACGGCTTGTTGCTCATTGCTGGGTGTACCAATCTGCTTTATACACATATTTCGGTAATGATTATGACATATTCGTACCGTGCGGATATTTACCAGACGAAACGTCACAGGCACTCATTGCTGACGTGGAGAGTGCACCGCAAAAGTCACTTTTATGCCATTTAAAAATCGAAATATTTTTTTGGCGTCGGTCCAGATTCGCGACCAAACACTCAGGCTCACGGCAACGATACCCCATATATTTTATAGTAAAATTGTACAGGGTGGTAATGAATACGTGTTACAAACTTATAGGGTATGTAATGGAAGCAAATTAGACTAACTTTTACTAATTAACTCATATCTAGAAACACCATTTTCGAGCTACAGGTTCTTATGGGCAGATTCATAAAAAAAGATTAAGCTAATCCTCATTTTTGGATTAGTGAATTCTATTTTATTCTGATATTTAAAATTTAATATTCATTGTATTATCAAAAAAGGTAGACACTAGGACAGCGTTTCTTAACCTATGGGTCGCGACCCAAATTTGGGTCCCGGAGGAGTTTGAGTGGATCGCGTAAACTACCCAGAATTTTATAATGTTGATTACTAAATGCTAATCATATTTTTCTAAAACTTACAATATAAAATTTTACTAAAATGTTACTTTACGTTAGCAATGCAAAATTGTTACTCCTAATAACCCTACCAAGGCATTGAGTTCATTTTAGTTAAAAAATGAAAAACCAATCTTGGGAAATAAATAACTGAAAATATTATTACCTTTTGCTACTACCTATCTACATATGCGAATCTGGTTTTTCTGCTCTTGTAATTACTAAAACTAAATTTAAGGAACCGCCGCGATTTGAAGTAGGTACTTTCGAAACTTATGCAAACTCAGAGTACACATTAATTAACATTATTTTTGTAAGCTACTTGCACTTTTTATTTTAAATTTTGAAGAAATGCATTGTCAATCATGGTCGAAAGTTAAATTTGACAATTATGGGAATGCACCTAATATTTTTGTTTTGGACATTGTGACTATCAGACTAAATTAAAATTGTATCAAATTCATGTACCAAATTGTAACAAGTTTCGCTTTAATTGAAATAATTGTTGGTCTTATTATGGTAATAAATTTATATTATTTTGTTTATAAATAAGTAGTAGGTATATATTATATTCGTACATATTCATTTTCTTATTTTCATAGATTATAGTTTATAAGACATGTTTTTTATTTTTTAATTAATTTTCTAGTGGGTCGCGAAGCCAATACAATAGATAAATTTGGGTCGCGCCCTGAAAAGGTTAAGAAACGCTGCACTAGGAAGTTCGGTTTTTGTATCTTCAATTTTTGATTTTTCGTACAATAAAAGCATATTCTTCCTTACCGGGGAAATTAGAGGAGTACCCTTAAGGCGCATACTTGGGTTGTCGGGAGATAAATTCTCTGGAGTACATGGTGGTACCCTTATACCGGAAGTAATATTACTACGGGTTGGAGGAGTTTGCAATTCCGGAGACTGTCTTGTTTCGCAGCAAAAACTATTACTTGCGGAGGCAGGAGGAGAGAATCCAAATTCGAGTTCCGCAGACATATTAAGCGTAGGACTGCTGCATGGTGGTGTGTCCTGAAAATGAGAAAAAATTGTTTATCCAGAAGAAAATCTGAATTCCATCATCTCAGAACGAAAATCAGGTTTTGCTCCAGAGTTGTTCACAACTTGAATCTAAATCCTGGATACTCCAGAACGCTTAAAAACTAACTGTAATAAAGTTAATCTGATAAAAAAAAAGAAAACAATTAATTTACCAAAGTAATTTTGATTACAACAAAAAACTGTAACAAAGAAAAATTTGATTGAACCAAAGTAAATCCAATAAAGAAAAACTGATTATAACAAACCAATTCTAATTACAACAATGAAAGTCCATTTGTAACATATCAAATTTCGTTACAACAAAGAATAATCTAATTGTACCAAAGTAAATCTAATTACAATCAAGAGAAACTGATGAAATGCTGATAGTAACAAAGCAAATTTCGTTACAACAAAGAAAAATTTGATTGTACCAAAGTGAAATTGATTATACCATCAAGAAATTTAATATAACAGAGCAATTCTAATTACAACAATAAAAATTTAATTCTAATACAGCAAATGTCGTTACAACAAAGAAAAATCTGATTGTACCAAAGTGAAACTGATTATACAATCAAGAAATTTAATATAACAAAGCAATTCTAATTACAACAATAAAAATTTAATTCTAATTCAGCCAATATCGTTACAACAAAGAAAAATCTGATTGTACCAAAGTGAAATTGATTATACAATCAAGAAATTTAATATAACAGAGCAATTCTAATTACAACAATAAAAATTTAATTCTAATACAGCAAATGTCGTTACAACAAAAAAAATCTGATTGTACCAAAGTGAAACTGATTATACAATCAAGAAATTTAATATAACAAAGCAATTCTAATTACAACAATAAAAATTTAATTCTGATACAGCAAATATCGTTACAACAAAAAAATCTGATTGTACCAAAGTGAAACTGATTATACAATCAAGAAATTTAATATAACAAAGCAAGTCTAATTACAACAATAAAAATTTAATTCTAATTCAGCAAATGTCGTTACATCAAAGAAAAATTTGATTATACAACCAAGAAATCTGATTATAACAAAGCAATTCTAATTACAACAATGAAACACTGATTGTACCAAAGCAAATCTCATTACAACAAAGAAAAATTCATTGGTAACAACGCAACTCTGATTACAATAACAAAAATTATTGGTGTTTGTATTTGCTACGTTATTGAGTTGAGACAATCAGGGACATCATTTTTATAGTCCAAACTACGAGCCCAACATATTTCTCTCTTATTGTTACAAAAGAAAATTCTTCTAAGACTAAGGCTGTGTCCGATGTTACATTTTTATCACCCTAATATCTAAATGCTAAATTTATATTCCCTATATAACGTAATTATTTAGGATTTTAGGAATTAGATTTTAGAGTTTGTAGGAGCACACTATGCCTTGAAGTTGACGCGCACTAATTAAACAAATCTTGTTCGTTGCTATAATTTGTGCAAAATCTCAAATTTACTGTCAAATAATAGCTTCTTAGCTTCTATTTTGTAAAATATAATATTAACATCAATTTGAAGTATCAAATTAAATCGAATTGTATAATTCACTTTTGCTGTATTGGAGGTTTCCCATACAAACCAAACGTAGTCATTAGTGTGCCTTTCGGAGTTGTATTTATTTGATATAGACCTAAAGCCTAAATACTAAATACCAAAAAGCGACATCGGACACAGCCTAAAACTATTTTTGACATTTTTTAAGCAATTTCCTTTCTTTTTTATAGTACAAACCATGGTTCCAATCTTCCAATTTATTTCTTTTAAGCCCGAGACAATTTAAACATAATTTAGACTATTTTATATCTTTTCTACAGTTCGAAACACGTTTCCAATATATTCTTTTCTAAATGTTACAAGAGAAATCTTTTCTTTAGACTTTTTCTTTCTTTTTAAAGCACGGTCCCAATATATTTCTTTCTGATTATTACAAAAGATATTTTTTCTTTTCTTTTTTATATTCCAAAGCAAGATTCCAATATATTTCTTTCTGTTATAGTAGACATCTTTTCTTTTAAAACTAAGACAGTTTTAGACATTTTAAAACTTTTTCTTATCTTTTTTACAGTTCAAAGTACGATTCCAATATATTTCTTTCTGATTGTTACAAAAAATATTGTGCCTTTTAAGAATGATACAATTTTAGATGTTTTTTAGACTTTTTTGATGTTAGAATCGATATTTACAGAAGACTCTTGTTTCTTTACTTATTGAATGATAATCGCCATTTGTTAAAGAACTAAATTTGTAATAGCTGTTTGTTTAAAACAAAACCAATGCCTAGAAATTATTAAAAAGCTAATAATTATTTTCTTACCATGTCATAAGTAGTGCTCGTACGCCACCCCATCTAAAAATATACACAAGAAGGTTAGAACGTAAAAAATAAATTTTGAACATAAATATGTATCTAATTAAACCAAAGACAAGTTTATTTATTACTATGTTAATGTATTATTACTAAATTTGTTATATGACAATATCAACTTACCCCATCAAAGTCGATGTCATCGAGAGGCTGTACCCCTAAATCGTTCATTATTCTAATCCAAGGATTCTAAATTTAAACAAAGAAAACTTTAACAATACTACTTCAAAATGACGAAACAGTACTTCTATTACCTGTAGGTTGTTGAAATCCATATTAAAAATCAAAAATTAGAGAAATTTCGAAGAAGATCGTTTTATTCGCTTCTATATCAAATCAGTTGTTATTTTCTAGTGGGAAACTTGAAACTATACCGAGCTACTGACGCGACATCTATTGAACGAAAAGCGAAAGTAGGGTGTTATTAATCGTTCAAATGGTTAATAAATAGCTAATTTTTGTTAAAATAAAGTTTATATTTCTATAGTATCGTCTAATATTACAGAACACTTAATTTTGTCAATTTTAATAAAAATTATATTTTTGTTTTGAGTAACAGCAAACAATATCTAATGCTTATTATTGATCGTCTAGAGGGGTGGTTGTTATTGGACATTTGGGGAGCCCTATACATTTCCAATTAAAATATCTTTGTTTAAACTAATGGGTAAAATTATAATATTTAAGTAGGTATAGTTTTGATATTGGAAGCATGCTAGGAAAAATATTAATTCAATGTATTGAATAGAAAATAAATATTATTGCATAATCATATTAAATGTTAAAGGGACTGCCTCCGTTGCCGGCGACGGCAAAATGTATCGTTACCGGTATCCGGAAGCCGGCAAAGTGCATTTCGTTACCGATAGTTGGCAAAATGTATCAATACCGACTACTTTAATATATAATATAATTTATTTTAGCTATCCTACGAGTTTGTGCCTATAGTCAAAATATTAGATTTTTATTAAATGTGTAGTGGCGGGCGCCTGTCTACAGGCAGAACATTGACATTTTTTTTTTTATTACGGATGTTTGCTTGCAAAGCAGTGACTAACTGTACTGGCGAGAGATCCTTTTCAGCACTGAAGAGAGTGAAGGATTACCGGAGGTCCACATTATCCCAAACAAAATTAAACGCTTTGGCTTTATTATTATTATGCGTGCATCGAAAAAACGCTTTTAAATTAAATTCATTTTGACGACACAGTGAATATTTTTGCCAGTGCCAAAGCAAGAAAAATGTCATTTTAATTTGTCATTATAATTAATTAATTAAAATTAAAAATTTAGTTTCAATGTTTGCTAAATTTTACTTTTAAAAAAACTCCCATTTATCTGCCTATGATTGTCATTTTTGGAATCATTGGTCTATGTCAGTTGTTAGATTTAATTTTTATAATTATTGTATTGGTTTCTTACTAGAAAAGTTCAAGTATGTTTTTTTGTTTCATTAAAGTTAAACAAAAACCAGGGGGGGGGCTTGGGGGGCGCAAAAAATTCAAGGGCTTCTAGCGCCAAACTACCTTAATACGCCACCGCTGGGTTAATTTATTGTTGTTATTTTTAAAGAAATATATAAACCAAGTTCTGGTCCCGACTTCACTTATGACGTCTCATTTGTGACGACAGAAATGGTATATTTCTCTAAATATAACAACAAGAACCTAAACTAACCCACAAAACTAGTCCCGAGTTTTCCAAGCGTTACTTTTGTGCGTTAGGTTAGGATATTGTTGTTATTTTTAGAGAAATATACAAGTTAAGTATAAGGTAACAACGAAGGTACTACCTGTACGGCACCTGGCGCCGGCAGCCATTGATCATTTGTCAGTTGCCGGCAGCGGAGGCACTGCCAAAAATCTAACATACATACATACATATCACACATGTTTGGTTATCAGAAAAATTTATTATAACGCCCTGCGCATGTGATGTGAGATGCCGGCTGTCATTCCATCATTATTACTTTACCGGTACCGGCATTGAAACGTCACTTTTTCGGAGGCACTCCCAATGTTAAATGACTAAGAGCCGTTTAACGCTTAATCTGTTCATTTTACGAAAAAACTACAGAATGCAAAGTTCTATAGAATTAAAAGTTGCATACAAAACAGGCGTTACCTCACTGGCACACATTACTGGCATGGAGAGTGCACCACTTTTGTGCCAATTAAAATTCAAAATAAAGAATACGAAATTTAAAAATTTCGGACCATTAGTACCTATAGCATAGCCGTGGCACATATTTTATTTTTTATGGTTTTCATAAATTATTATATATAAACGTCACCAGGGCCGCGCCGTGCGGGTGGGCAGGTTGTGCCCCGCACAAAGGCGCCTGACTTTGAGGGGCGCCGTTTCAAGACAGTAAAGTAAATAATAGTAAATTTTTATATAATGCTATTCGTAAAGACAAAATTACTATAAAACTTACAAATTAACGTGATAAAAGTGAACAATATATTTTTTAATTTGTTTGCATTAGAGCTCTAGTTATAAATAAAATAATTATCGTATCAATCGGTTCGTTATTATTCTAGCATTGTTATATTGAAATAATATCTATGAAAATGTTGATTACAACAATGAATATACTGATTATAACTCAAGAATATTGATTACAAGAATGAATCTCACAATGAATCCAATATCTAATTCCCTATTATCATTTTGCAAAAAATCAAATGCGTATACAATTCTGAAATCTGTTGTAAAATTGTTGATTACAACAAACGATTTTGATTATAACCTAATGATTACAAGAATGAATCTAGGAAAATTTCATCAATATAATAAATCTAGCATTTTTGAAGAATAAAAAGTATAGTTTAAACTTTAACTTGCAAATTTTACATGAGGGGAAGGGGCGCTAAAATGTAGCATAGCACAAAAGCGCCTAATATCCACGGAGCGGCCCTGAACTTATGGAAAATAAATATCATATTTACAATATAAATCGGATTACAACAAAGCAATTTTCATTACAACAAAGAAAATGATGTCTATATTAGCTTTGTTATTTATTGAGTTGAGAATCTACATTTGTAAACAAATTTTAATTTGATTTGTGACGTGACAAAACAATAATAAAAATTTAAAGTCCAATTTTTTTTGTCCACATGTAGTAGCAATAGAATCGTTAATAACAGGGATTTAAATGAATTTTTAGTAATTAATTATTATTTTATATTACTCATATATAAAAACTGCAATCATGTATTTCTCTTTTCTAAATACATTCTCATTATTTTTAATTAAAGTCGTTTTAATTAAAAACTATTTCTATTTCAAAATTTTGCATCTTTACTTAATAATAAAGTTTTAATTATAACGAAAATCCTAATTGTAGAAAGAATTATTGTAATACAAGATAAGTGAAGCATCTATACATTGCAATAGCTTTTTTAATTTTATATTTTCAGGATATTACGTTCGTATAAATTATTAATATAAAACTCATGAAATCCTAATGCGATTGAAGTTATTAATTTCATTACTCACAAGTCTGTATCTGTATCTCGCGGTGTTTGTAAACGTCTGCCTTGAGATATCCTCATAAAAATGGCACTCAATTAACCGATATTAAAAAAAAAATGATCTAAAAATTGTTTTTGGATATTTTAATAATTATTTAGGATCTTTTGAAAATTAGTTTTGATATTTAAAATATATAAATGATCTTTTAATAACTGATATTTAAAATAACATTTTGATTTTTATAAAAAAGGAACTGATGAATATAGTATTAAATTTGACATTAAAATTATGATCTTTAAAGAATGTAATTATTAGTTTTTTAGGTTATAGTTCTGAAAAATGTTTTTTTTTTCGCTTACATATTTTTTAAAAAATACTGACAATAATAGTAACTTAACGCACAAAACTCAATTTGACGAAACTCGGGTGATTACATTCATTTTATAGGCATTTTTAATTTAATTAAAGATCATTCCATAATTTAAAAGACCATTCATGTTTTTCTATTGTGAAACCTATATTTTTAATGGTAAATATATTATTTTAAAGATTGGTTAAATTTTTCCCAAAAAAAATCACATAGCGTTAGAGTTGTGATGGCAATGGTCCCCTGACCGTTCATCTCGATTCGATGTGACATTCCGTTGGCGGTGCGCTCGTTGGATCTAACACCATGTGATATTTTTATGGGGATATCTCAAGGAAGATGTCTACAAACACCACCCTATACAACCCTGCTTCAGCTGAAGAATCTTATTCGGTAGGAAATAGCCTGAATGTTGGAAGGTGTAGAGAGGAACTTCAGAAATCGGTTGCATCATCAGTGCATAGAGAACGGAGGCCACCACTTTCAAGATGTTTTGTTTAAAACTGCTTGATTTAAAACATGGATTATGTTCTTTCGGTATCCAAAAATTATTTTTTGTTCAACCGGACGCGAAATTAGCATTTCGCAGCCGCTAAACAGGCCGCGAAATTAGATAAACAAACACTTTGACACTTGAGAATTGCATGGTTTTGTTTATCAAATGTTAATCCCATAGCCATCTTGAAAGCTAACTTTCTATTTACAATGCAACTGTTTAAAATTAATAAAATTTGTAATTACATATTTTTTACGGTTGCACACCTTGTCCGCGAAATCCTTTGGCGTCCTCGAGATTGTCTTGCCTCGGCCGCAAGCGGCCACGGAGACAATTTTTCTCTCGGTACGTTAAAGAGAATGATGCACGCGAGACGAGATGAGACGAGAAGTATAAAATATCGATCTCGTCTCGTTTTCGGATCTGTGATTTCGATCTCGCTCTCGTTCTCGCACAAAATTTTTTGGGCCTCGTCTCGTTCTCGCACGAGAGTCTCGCGAGAGTCTCGCGAGAGTCTCGCTATAAAAATAAGCGCTTGCGCACTACAAATTTACGTAACAATTTAACTACGAGAGAAAAGTTAATAAAGACGAAACACTAAATTCTGATCACCAAATTATTTCAATACGAACATAATCATGAGAAAATGTGATAATTTAGTAAATAATTTAATTTACCTCAAAAAATATCCAATTTATCTCCAAGCTGGGATCTCTAAACTATTTCAATACGAACTTCTGCTAATACATTCTGTCATCCATAAAACGAATTACATATTAAAAAATTATTTTTTGTAACTAAAAGTACCTACACTTCATCATTAAATATATGCCACTACTTAAGTAAGATTTAATCATAAGAAACCGCTATACTGGTAACTCGCAGGCGATCAGTTACTCCGCTTCTCTCCGCGTTGAATCCCATCGACGCTTAATATAACATATAATAATAATAATAGCAATTTATTCATCATTGTGTACATGTATTGAATACGTCAAACAATATTATAAAATTTATATATTACGTACATTGGTATAGAGTATTAGTAAATAATAGATATTTTCAGCATTGAGCCCGATCAGTATTGTCTGTAAAAAATTCATTTAGTGTGTAGTAGCTTTTCTCTATAAGAT
The DNA here is from genome assembly GCA_963082715.1 of Harpalus rubripes. Classification (NCBI taxonomy): domain Eukaryota; kingdom Metazoa; phylum Arthropoda; class Insecta; order Coleoptera; family Carabidae; genus Harpalus; species Harpalus rubripes. Next base: position 47,383,960 of record OY720458.1, on the reverse strand, counting down.
AATTTTATAATAAATTTTTAAATTTAAATTTATTGCATTCTACCTTTATTATGATGGGTAGTTTATTGAAAACCTTTAACCCTTTAACATCCGGTAAAGAATTTAGAGAATTATGTTTTATATTCGGAATATAAAATATCTGTTTTTGTCTAGTATTAAAAGTGTGAATACTGGAACATCTTTACTTTTCAGAAGCGGGAAAAAATTATTAACCATAGTTTTAACTGGAGTGAATTAAAGGCTGCAATATTGGAGAAAACTAGTTCTTTTTGATACAAAACCGATTTTGTCCTTATTTTGCATTTCCTCGGTCTGGGACCGATACCAATCGAAATCGACTGAAAAAATATAGTGTATTCATATAATTTTTCACATTCACGAGTTCTATGCACGAATTAGTGTTGACTCCACTCCTTGTACGATGCATTTTTCATTGAATTTGTGAATCAAAGCCAGGGACCCGAACCGTAACGAAACCGTAACCGAAAACTGCACCGATATTTGACTTTTTATGAAACCGTAACCGAAAACCGAAACCTATATTTTATTTCTTCAAATATGGAAACCGAAAACCGATACGAAAAATAATTTCGTTCTGTAACCGAAAACATAACCGAACCGAAATAATATCGGTACTAAAACCGTAAAATTTAAAATAGGGATTTTTTATTAACCCACATCTTTTTCGTAGAAATACTTTGTATACCCTCGAGTTCATAAAAAAGTAGATTCTTATTTTTAAAAAAATTTAAGTCGTTTTACTCCATTTTTCAATTATTTTTTGCAATTATAATAAAAAAAATTACTCATTTGCTGACATTTTTCATTCAATCACCCATTTTGTTTACGGATTACTATTAGAATAGAATTATTATTATTTAAATTAAAATATTAATAATTTACGAAATGTATTTAATTTTTGTTACAAAAATAAACTTAACAACTTTAATGTGAAAACTTTAATTTATAGTTACTTTTGAACCGCAATTTTTATTTTTAGATCACACCTTAAAATAATTACTTACAGATTCTTTTCGAATTTTGAATTCCGAACAAGCCGAATATATCTATTAGTACTACTTGTTAGTAAAACGTGGAATTAAAATGTTACTACATTACGAAATAGGTACTAAATGTATTTCATATTGCAAACAATAAAAACTAAGCTAATTTTTCATTTAAATCGAAACCGAAAGGAACCGAAACCGTAACGAAAACGAAATTTATTTGTTTTTTAACCGAAACGAAAATATTTTCAAAAAAACCGTAACTGATAACCGAAACCGAATTTTTATTAATGTAAAAACCGTTAACCGTAACCGAACTCCAAAACTTTTCGGTTCGAGTCCCTGATCAAAGCTATAAAGTTACAAATACTTTTTATTGCGAGACTCTCGCGAGAATCTCGTGAGATTTCTCGCTTCTCACAGTTGTTATATCGATCTCGTCTCGAATTTTAAACTGCGATCTCGCTCTCGTTCTCGTGTCGTATAATGCAGCGAGACGAGACGAGATGCGATAGTACTCTCGCCTCATCGTGCATCACTACTAAAAAGTGATTTCGCGGCCTTGATATACAAATAACTATTGTCTATCAACAATACTTTTTATTTTATTTGCCTTCAAAAAAGGAAGTTTCTAGGCCCTGCCCTGTATTTCATATAAAAATTAAATATTAATTTCACACTCAGTGGAAAACAGATTTTAATATGCTTACCTACCTTAAATGGTTTGGAAATGTTACATTATGGCTTTAAAGTAAAGTCCACATCTTCAAGGTCAAATACTCAACATTATGTAATAAAATTACACAACATTTCATTATTGCTTATGAATAAAAATGTAGTTGAATTAATTATTGCTGTAAAACTTTTAAAAAACAAACGTAAACAAAACGTTTCATCTTCCGTAAGATAAATAAGTGCACCGAGATAAATTATTCCACAAATAATTTACTAAATGAAAACAGTTTTCATTTAAATGAAATTTGTTTGCATAAAGTACAAGTTTAATATTTTTGCAAAAATAAATAAATAATTAAATATTTAAATTACTGCGTTTCAATTAAATATCAAATAAATACAAGTGAGACGTAATTAAAAAACAGTTACTAGGTAAATAAATACGTACATCAAATATATAAATACTGAAAAAGCGTACTTAATTAATTATTGCGCGCGGCTGCAGAACATTTTTCCTATAAAAATTATTTTGAATGCAGGAGAAGATATTTACTCTTCACAGAGTAATTTTCAATGCATAGCTCATCAAAAATCCTATTAGATTCTTATAAGTACATTGTAGTCCAAAGCACTTTGTGTTTATAAAACATATGTTACATAGAAAATATGTCCAAGCTCCAAGCGTCTGCATGAGTCACTATAAATTACCTAAGAATACAAGTACATACTTGTTCACTATGATTGCTAGGTTTAGTTTAGTGTTAAAGGTTTACATCTACAAATTTGGAAACTTTATTTATTTACTAGTTCTTAGGAATTTATCTAAAAATAGGCATAGTGCATAGTAATACATTGTAAGACGTAAGCTGTACAATTATAAATAGAAAGCAAAATAAATATATATTTTTAATAAATGCACTGAAAGGCTTTCTCTAAATAAAAGCGTGGGCGTAAATATTTAATGTCTCCAGGGTCACGCTAAAATTATTGAAAATAAGACACATAGTTCAGATATTTTATAATTTTATTTTAAATATGTTCAAAGTACACCCAAGTAGAGGTGAGCGCGGGCCGTGATTTTGTCGGGTCACGATGGGTCACGACGTGACCCGCGTGATCGTGAATATAATTTAAATTTTGCGTCGTGATTGGACGTGAGCGTGAGGCACTAAAAAATTATCGTGCGTGATCAGGCGTGATTGAAATTTAATCGGGCGTGAGTACAAGTTTTCTTCTATTTTTTATTTAACAAATTGTCAATTTCCAACTTTTACTTTCCATTCTTGTTATTATTGTTATTATGTGCAAATATGTCATCAACAGTATTTTTTGCATAAAAATAGTGTTATTGTTGTACCCAAAATTGTATACACAGTTGCTCCGATTTCACTAAAGATATACAAATCTTTAAGCCCGTTTGACACGATCATAATTTTGTTAACGAATTTGTTACAAATTTATAATGATATTTGTGATGGAATAGAACAACCTACTTGTCCATAAACATTCGTTTCCAATGAAACCAATCTGTTACCTAACTTATTACCAATTTGTTAACAAATTTGATAACAACTTATGACTGTGTTAAACAGGCTTAAATGTACATAGAAACAATTACGTGGCACGAACGTGACCCGCCGGGCGTGAGTGCCAAAATAAAATCGTGAGCGTGAGTGATCGTGAATCAAACATAAAAAGTCGTGCATGATTGGTTGTGATTACATTTTTAGTTCCGTGAGCGTGCGTGATCGTGAACAATAAGTTACTCACGCGCCCACCTCTACACCCAAGTGCAATGAAAACGGGCCATTATTTTTTTTTATTTTTGTTAATTATCTCGACCACTGTAAGAGCTACGAAGTCGGTTAATTAGACAAAAGTTGTTCAATATGACGATGCCATTTTGTTATTGTTTATCCAAAATAAAACATAGGTCACTAGATACAGACAAATACGTATGAAATGAATTTTGATTTGTACTACTTTAGGCAGTGGCGGATCAAGGGGGTAAAGTTGGTAATTGTCCTTCCTAAGAAAATTGAAAATATATTGTTTTTATTATGAGGTTTATTATTATTTTAAATGGGAATGCACCCAAATTGCTAAATGCGCATATATCTTTCTGTACATTTCTTGGCATATACATTTTTCTATTGTACAAATATGTCCCTTATAAAATTAAATAATTGTTTGTTTTATAAACTTAATATTTCATTATGATAAATTGACGGGAGAAAAGTTGACGTCACTTTGAAATTATGATGTATTTTAAGTTGACCTCAATTTTTTGCTCCTAGTCGAGGCCACACGAGAATACAGGCCTGAATGCTCAATTCGTGACGTCACAGCTGCTTTTTATTACAAATTTGTTCTTTACAGTTTTTTCCATAATTATTTAGTAAAATGTTGCTGAATATCCTTCAAAATTTTTTTGTAACTAAATTTGATGTTCTGCATGATATACATTTACCATATATTAGGAAAACTTATTTAGCTTCTAATTTCTCTAATATCAGGTATATCAATTTAGCCATGTTACTGTAAATGGTCCTGCAAATTGGCACAAAGCATTTTAAAACCATTTTGCAGTATCCTTCAACAAAAAACCATCGAAATCCACTCGCGCTGACTGCTGTAGCTATACTATTTTTATAGGGCAAGGGCTAGTGCGCTGACCTCATAGTTTGACGTGACGCATTGAGCAGGGATAAGCATTCAGGCCTGCATTCTCGTGTGGCCTCGTCCTAGTATATTATGGTGACAATATTAAATAAAAAAATATTTGTGAACTTTATTTGCAAAGTTCTTAATTAAAAACTGTCAAATTATAAATCATTATTCGAAAAACATCTCTGATTAATTCCATATTTTTACTCACAAAGATGTTTTAAAAATTGATTAACTTAGTTTTAACTAACTTAATTTATGCTAGTTAATTTCAAATAATAGATAAATAAATTTCTATTTAAAATGATATTTTCTACAGTTTATTTATACCTGATTATATTATTTTCAATTATTCTGGCGTGACCCTTGTATATAGGATGATGGCGGTTACGGGTGAACATAGGGATTTAACATGGAATTTTGGTTTTATTCAATTTCCTGCTCTCCTATGCACCCGTAGAGTGCAAAGTTGAAAAGATTTAAAAGTTGCATATAAAACTGTTTTTACAGTTTTTATTGTTTCTAGTTTCTTCATAATTTTAAAGAGAATTTTCAAAATTTCTGTTAGTTTGTAGCAATGATTAGGGCTGTGCGATCATAGAAATTTGAAATTGAGTTTCGATCTTTTGCTAAAATCGATTTGTTGCGATTGATCGATACTTATTTTTTAATATGAAATCTAAATATATAAAAAAAAGATTATAATACATTGATTTTATTGAAGACTCAAAACATCGATATTAATAATAGATCAAAAATCGTTTTTAATAAAAAATCGTAAGATCGATTTTTATTGACATGAAATTTCTACTACGCATATGCACATCAAATTACGAAAAAGTTGGTGAAATCAAGAGATTTTTTCATTTATCTTTTTACAGAAACTAGAAGATCGATTTATTTTAGAAAGATCGATTTTTCGCAATTCGGTTAAATGTGTTTTTTTTATTGATCTTTTTGAAAAAAAAACTTTTATAATTGATCATTCCATTGGAAAAAAAGGATTTTTCAATTAATCGATCTTTTCGATAAATCGATTTTTCGATTGATCGATCTTTTGAAAATGAAAGATCAATCCGATTTTTACAAAAAAAGGTCGATCAATAGATCTTTTTCACAGCCCTAGCCAGAAATTATTAATAAACGTCAATTTGACTTACAGAAACATTTACATTCCTATTTACTAAATGATTACAACAATGACAAGTATTGAGATTAAAATAATTAAAACATAAATAAATTTATTTAATAAGTAAATTTTCTTTTCTCAATAAAAAATTAATCGGATATATTAAATATGTGTATGTTATAGTATGTGTAAGTAAAGCCAATGGCGAATTTATGACTGCAATGACGCTGACGTCACAACATGGCGACCATTTTACGCTAAAAACAGTATTATAGGTATAAAAATACAAAATATGTAGCAATTTTTATTTCGTTTTCATTTATTTATATTCAAAATTTATATGAGACGTACAGGGTGTTTCAAAAATACTGTAAAATTTTTTAAGGGCATATAGTTCTGACCAAAATGAGTAAAAAAGCTTAATCAACATGGGTACGATCTTCTACAGTTTCCAATATTTGAGGTAGTAAAAAATGAGTTTTTACAGGGTTTACGTCTGCTATCTCGAAAACTATACGACTTTCATTAAATGGGATTTTTTGTTTTTGTGCTTTTTTTAAATCAAATAATTGTACCATCTTATATGTTTTGACGACCTTGGCCAATATTTAATTTTCAAATAACTTCGTAACTATTAGAAATTAAAAAAAAAACGTTTCATATAAAATTTTGTTTTTTTTTATTATGGGGTCTCGTGGCCGCGTGCCTGAATGTGGGGAACCGGGTGCGATCCCGACCGACGCCAAATAAATCGAATTTTAAATGGCACTAAATTGACCCCTGTGGTGCACTCTCCACGCCAGCAGTGAGTGCCCGTGAGGTGACGCCTGGTAAACGCTCGAACGGTACAAATATGTCATCATCATTACCGATATCTGCGTACAAAGCAGATTGGCACACCCAGCAATGGGTAATATACTTTATTACTGACAGACAAAATTTTGTTCGATCACTATCTTTGTCAGTTTTTTCGATTTTTCGCTTTTCTCGGAAACAGTTGAAGATCAGTCCTATATTGATTAAGCTTTTTCACTTATATTGGTCAGTACTATATGCCCTTAAATTTTTTACAGTATTTTTGAAACACTCTGTATAATTTCTAAAAAGCCGAATACTTGGAATATAATTTTTATATGGTCGCCATAGTGGAAATGGGACAATAATTGTGCCCTAACGTAACCGACTTCGTATCTCTTAATAACCAAGGTGAAGGTATACACAAAAATATACAAACGCAATACAGTACATTAAAAAAATAATCGTTGCTACCAAAATACCTTTGCGGTGCATCCTTCACGCCAACATTGAGTGCCCGTTTCTGATATCTGTGTATAAAGCAGATTGGCACATCAGTCAATATGCCGTGATATATTTATTTTCAAATTTTATGTGGTATTGTAGTTCCTTCTTCAAAAAATACTCTACTATCTCTATTTCCTTTCCTACAGAAAATATCAGATAATTCATGACTATTGTATAAACAATGATTTTAGTATACAGGGTATTCCTGCTAACTTGCGGTCCCTTTGTTACTAATCTTTGCGTATAAGGGGTATTTCTCTGCCTATGTATTGGCCAGAACGTTCACACTTGACATATGATATTTAGATCAGTAGATACAGAAGGTTTTACTTCCATATGGGCTTAGCATAGACAAATACTACTCGACTAGAAAACATCGCCTACGAAATACCACGGCGAAGATATAGAAATAGAAATGGAAAGCTTGTTTGATAATAATTTTCATATACATAATTACACAAAAGATTTCTGTGAAGATGAGGCTGTTTAAAGAATACAATCACTTAAATATTTTGAATCATATGTCGGCGTATCGGGTATTGCATATTGTTAGTAAATTCGATGGAGGGAGTATGGTATTACTAGCGAATGAAAGTTGACGTTTAAATTATTTTATAGATGTGGTTTCTTTTGAAAACTTTACCCTATATTTGATCTGAAAGGAAACTGACCCTTAAGTATTCCGTTACAGAAGTTTAGAATTGTACTCAATACCAGGAGACATTTAAAATGACCTTATCAACAAGATTCAGGGATGTATTTAAACAAATTAATACCGCAAATTCTGTTTCGTTCGGCCCAGGTTTAAGCAACCCTCGAGTCGGAATTACTGTTAGAGGAAATTAAAAATAATCCTATATCAAAGAGCTGCCAAACTAAATAGTTTAAAGGTCAAAATATTTTGTTATAATCAACATAAACGAAAAATGTTTAAAATATTTTAAACGCATCCCTGTTTAATGTATTTCTGTGCGTTCCTAGTCCAGTATTTAAATGGGTTCATGCAAAAATTTCATACCTGAATATTTTATACAATTCTATTCTTCTCTAGGGTTTCAAAAGAAACCACATCTATAAAATAATTTAATCGTCAACTTTCATTCGCTAGTCATACCATATTATATTCTGCGATTATCCATCCCATTTCTCTTTTTACTTTATATTGCTTGACTTGATTAATCATTTTGAAATTCATTTTTTCAACTGCCCCATCGGTACTTTTTGTAATGGAGTATATAACCATAATGGAATTTTAATATACCGCGTGTCTACTTTTTTATGGACCATAGGAAATATAGTGGTAAAATTTTCGTATGGCTGTAAATGGGGTCCTGCACTATTTTAAATGAAAGTTCTTTTAATTTTGAAGCAATTCGTAGTATTAAAAAGACTTAATTGTTTATAGTTTAACTGCATTTGATTTTTAATGTCAACATGACGTCATGGCAACATCTATAGCTACTAGATAAATTACAGATGACTCGTCCGCCATTATGGAGCCACTTTAATCATTCAATATTAGTATTACAGTTTATTAATCATAGAAATTATCTACAATGACGGGTTGTTCTGCTCCAAATTGTACAAATCATTTGAGAAATGGTTATAATTTTTACAGGTACTTATGCAATACATATAGTTTTTCTAACCTCAAAAATCTTAACAAACCGTATTTTTTTTTGTTTTATTATTTTAAATAAATATAATATGGCAAATATTGAAATTATATTTAATTATGAGAAATAATTAAAACATAAACTTATAAAAAATATATTTTTATTTCATAATTTACCGTGTTCATTTTGGCTCCAGTATGGCGAACCGAGGCCATACGAGAATACAGGCCTGAATGTTTATCCCTGCTCAATGCGTCACTCCTAGCTAAGAGGCCCGAGCGCTAGTCTAGCCTTCTACGAACAGTCGACTTATAGCAGTCAGCAGGAGCGGACGCACGACACAACGCGGGACGTAATGTCAAATTTCTATTATTTCTCGTTGTAGGAAACTGTAAAAATGGTTTTCAAATTGCAATTTAATTTAAATATTGACAATGATAAAATTATTGATTTTCATGACCTCGCAAATTATGAAGCAAAGTTAAAATGTGTAAATGATTTCATATTTAAAAAGGTAGATAACCATTTAACAATATTTAAGATAAAATTTTCTAACAATATTCCCCAAATATATATATATATATATATATATATATATATATATATATATATATATATATATATATATATATATATATATATATAACAATAACGGAAAATCTGTAATGTAGTGTTTATTTCAAAAATATTAAAATAAATAATACAACTCGTATACAAAATAGCACCTAAATGTCTTTCATTCATCACTTTTAGTTTCATTATTATCATTTTCATATTATGTTCTGTGTTATATAATTTTCATTCGTTTTTTTTTCATTCTTGTACAATTGGAAAAAAATAAATAATTTAAAGTGAAACATGAGTTTATTCGTATGTATATATATATATATATATATATATATATATATATATATATATATATATATATATATATATATATATATTTACATATATATATATATATATATATATATATATATATATATATATATTTACATATGTATATATATATATATATATATATATATATATATATATATATATATATATATATATATATATGTAAATAGGCCATTTCTAACTTATTTCTTATTTAATTTGTTTAGTTATCAACATAAATACATAATATTTAAATAGTTATTTAGGAGTTGTATATCTCTATAAATCACATTCTCCAATCCTATTTATTTAAAATTCCGTATATTTCATATGCTTACAATGTTAGCGTTCGAGGCGTGGCGTGACAGCAAGAGGCTCGCTATGACGTCACGAACTGAGTATTCAGGCCTGTATTCTCGTATGGCCTCGGGCGGACGAGTCAGCTATGTATTATCTAGTAGCTGTAGCGACATCTATTGCTATATCTTTCTCTCGCACATGCTCTATAGTCTATAGTCATAGTAGACAACGAGATAAAGGTAGCACTAATGTGACGTCACAGTGACACTAAGTAATTATTAAAAAAATTGTTTTCTTCATCTTAATCGCTATTTATTGAGTAATACTTTAAGTATAAATTGTATATTTTATTATTTTTTGTTATGGTGCAGGACCCCCAAAATAAAAATGTTCAGGATTAAAAACTGCATCAAATGAGCCTTTATTGACATAATAGGTTCATGTCATGAGATAAATGTAGAATAAAATATCCGCTTTTAAGCTTTTCACAGAGTGCCATGCAAGATACAACATACAATTCAAATAGTCGTATTGTTTGACTTTGACAGACAAGAGTTTATTAATTGATATTTAATTGTTAATATTGTTCCATTGAGCATTTTCTGTGATGGTAAATTCAATAATTATTATTAAACATTTATGGCAGAGGTCATCTGCCAAACTCAAGCAATACAACTGTTTAACATTTTGTGCTATTGTTCATGGCATGTAAATAGCTAAAAATTATTAGATTTATTTTGCCTCTCTTTTGCAAACGAAACGCATGTAAACAATAATTTTGGACTTATTAGATGCAGTTTATAATTCTTAACATTTTTTGTATTTATACACTCGGTGGCGTATTCAGCGGGAGACTTAAAGGGCTTGAGCCCCCCCCCCCCCCTTAAAGTCCAGTAAATTGATCATATAATGTATGCATTTAATTTGAGCATTTTCTACTTTTTATACATTAAAATATTTGCAAAATTCTTTAAATAAATATATCATCACGGTTTATTACCCATTGCTGGGTGTGCCAATCTGCTTTGTACGCAGATATCGGTAATGATGCACCGTGCGAGCGCTTACGAGGCGTCACCTCACGGGCACTCATTGCTGGTGTGGAGTGTTAACCATGGAATTAAAGTAAAAAGCAGAATAATAATTTAATTTAATTTTACTGAGTTTTCATCTCAAAAAGTTACAATATTTGACAGCTAAACATTACACATTTGTTTATCTTTTGTTTTAATTCCATGCCTATAGCACTTAAATTGAAATTTTCAAAATTTTCATATTAAATTTGAAAAGTCGTTAAACATTCTAAATGATTTTTGTTTACTAATTTATAAGTACAATTTTATTTGAAGAATTTTTTTTCTAAAATAATTTGGGGGGCAACGCGCAAGGAAAATTTGTTTTACCATGTTAAATTCCTATGTAACGGATTTCCAGCGCCATCCGGTATAAGTAATAGGTACATGGCAGCCCCCTAAACCCCCCCCCCCCCCTCTCCTTACCATGAGTCCTGGATACGCCACTGTTTACACTAGTTCCAAAATGAATAGGGCAGAATTTACAGCCATATGAAAATTTTACCATTGTATTTCCTATGATCCACGAAATAGTAGACACCCATTATGAGTCATAAAATTTAAAAATTAACCACTTATACTATTAACCACTGTACTATAACTTGTTTATAAAAATAAAAAGTAAATGTGGAAATTTTCTCGACTTTGGTTTAGATGTTAACAATTATTCAAAATCTGAGTCAAACAACATTTATTCTCTTACACAACCGACGTTTCGGTATAATCTTGCATACTTCTACTGGGTAAGTAAGATCTTACAAAATATTTCATCTTTTGTAAACAAAATACGTTCGGTTTTTTTTTCATTTAGTTGTACAACATCGTACAAAACCTTATTTCGTAATATAGTTATTTGCAATTGAATGGTTTGGAGAAGGGATGTCGTGACGTCAGTATGGCCTGAGATTATATCTCTACCTCGGGCCATAGTGACGTCACCATACCCCACTGTTATTTGCAATAGAATGTTTTGGAGGACGAATATGGTGACGTCAGTAAGGCCTGAGATTATATCTCTTCCTCGAATCATAGCGACGTCACTATACCCCTTCTCCAAATTTTTAATAATTTATTTCTCGTGCCTGCTTTATTTTTAATAATTTATTTCTCGTGCCTGCTTTGATGTATGGAAGCGAATGTTGGGCATGGACGGGAGAGTGACTGCCGTGGAAATAAGGTATTTACGCGGTCTATGGGGATATGTAAGACGGGATCGCGTGAGGAATAATTTGGTGTGAAGAATGTATGGTTAGGAAGAATGTTGTTAAGAGAGAAGGAATTAGCCAGTTGAGATGGTTTGGTCATGTGGAGAAAATGAAGAGTGAACGGCTTGTAAAGTGTACATATCTTGGTGAAATTAAGGATGTTCGATTGGTGGCCGTCCAGAGTGTAAGTGGATGGATGTGATTGATAAGGTGCTAAAAGAGAGAAAGTTTCCAAGTGGGAAGTGAAGAAGAGCGTGTATGAATGCAATTATGAATGTGGCTGAGGCGAAAGAAGTGCGCTTAGACAGAAATATGTGGCGAAGGATGATTGTTTCGTAACTATCATTGTGGCCCGGTTGTGGTATTTCGCTACCGAAAATCGGACACTTTAATATGTTAAGAGTTAGGAATATTTGTTGTATGATGTCAGGTTTGTAAGAATATTGTTGAAAGAGAGAGTGATTATTTTTGTGGTTGATGTTATTATTATTGTTTCGGGTTTGTGCTAACCCACTAAGTGAAAAATGCGTGATTTTATCTATGTATGTATGTATGTATGTATGTATGTATGTATGTATGTATGTATGTATGTATGTATGTATGTATGTATGTATGTATGTATGTATGTATGTATGTATGTATGTATGTATGTATGTATGTATGTATGTATGTATGTATGTATGTATGTATGTATGTATGTATGTATGTATGTATGTATGTATGTATGTATGTATGTATGTATGTATGTATGTATGTATGTATGTATGTATGTATGTATGTATGTATGTATGTATGTATGTATGTATGTATGTATGTATGTATGTATGTATGTATGTATGTATGTATGTATGTATGTATGTATGTATGTATGTATGTATGTATGTATGTATGTATGTATGTATGTATGTATGTATGTATGTATGTATGTATGTATGTATGTATGTATGTATGTATGTATGTATGTATGTATGTATGTATGTATGTATGTATGTATGTATGTATGTATGTATGTATGTATGTATGTATGTATGTATGTATGTATGTATGTATGTATGTATGTATGTATGTATGTATGTATGTATGTATGTATGTATGTATGTATGTATGTATGTATGTATGTATGTATGTATGTATGTATGTATGTATGTATGTATGTATGTATGTATGTATGTATGTATGTATGTATGTATGTATGTATGTATGTATGTATGTATGTATGTATGTATGTATGTATGTATGTATGTATGTATGTATGTATGTATGTATGTATGTATGTATGTATGTATGTATGTATGTATGTATGTATGTATGTATGTATGTATGTATGTATGTATGTATGTATGTATGTATGTATGTATGTATGTATGTATGTATGTATGTATGTATGTATGTATGTATGTATGTATGTATGTATGTATGTATGTATGTATGTATGTATGTATGTATGTATGTATGTATGTATGTATGTATGTATGTATGTATGTATGTATGTATGTATGTATGTATGTATGTATGTATGTATGTATGTATGTATGTATGTATGTATGTATGTATGTATGTATGTATGTATGTATGTATGTATGTATGTATGTATGTATGTATGTATGTATGTATGTATGTATGTATGTATGTATGTATGTATGTATGTATGTATGTATGTATGTATGTATGTATGTATGTATGTATGTATGTATGTATGTATGTATGTATGTATGTATGTATGTATGTATGTATGTATGTATGTATGTATGTATGTATGTATGTATGTATGTATGTATGTATGTATGTATGTATGTATGTATGTATGTATGTATGTATGTATGTATGTATGTATGTATGTATGTATGTATGTATGTATGTATGTATGTATGTATGTATGTATGTATGTATGTATGTATGTATGTATGTATGTATGTATGTATGTATGTATGTATGTATGTATGTATGTATGTATGTATGTATGTATGTATGTATGTATGTATGTATGTATGTATGTATGTATGTATGTATGTATGTATGTATGTATGTATGTATGTATGTATGTATGTATGTATGTATGTATGTATGTATGTATGTATGTATGTATGTATGTATGTATGTATGTATGTATGTATGTATGTATGTATGTATGTATGTATGTATGTATGTATGTATGTATGTATGTATGTATGTATGTATGTATGTATGTATGTATGTATGTATGTATGTATGTATGTATGTATGTATGTATGTATGTATGTATGTATGTATGTATGTATGTATGTATGTATGTATGTATGTATGTATGTATGTATGTATGTATGTATGTATGTATGTATGTATGTATGTATGTATGTATGTATGTATGTATGTATGTATGTATGTATGTATGTATGTATGTATGTATGTATGTATGTATGTATGTATGTATGTATGTATGTATGTATGTATGTATGTATGTATGTATGTATGTATGTATGTATGTATGTATGTATGTATGTATGTATGTATGTATGTATGTATGTATGTATGTATGTATGTATGTATGTATGTATGTATGTATGTATGTATGTATGTATGTATGTATGTATGTATGTATGTATGTATGTATGTATGTATGTATGTATGTATGTATGTATGTATGTATGTATGTATGTATGTATGTATGTATGTATGTATGTATGTATGTATGTATGTATGTATGTATGTATGTATGTATGTATGTATGTATGTATGTATGTATGTATGTATGTATGTATGTATGTATGTATGTATGTATGTATGTATGTATGTATGTATGTATGTATGTATGTATGTATGTATGTATGTATGTATGTATGTATGTATGTATGTATGTATGTATGTATGTATGTATGTATGTATGTATGTATGTATGTATGTATGTATGTATGTATGTATGTATGTATGTATGTATGTATGTATGTATGTATGTATGTATGTATGTATGTATGTATGTATGTATGTATGTATGTATGTATGTATGTATGTATGTATGTATGTATGTATGTATGTATGTATGTATGTATGTATGTATGTATGTATGTATGTATGTATGTATGTATGTATGTATGTATGTATGTATGTATGTATGTATGTATGTATGTATGTATGTATGTATGTATGTATGTATGTATGTATGTATGTATGTATGTATGTATGTATGTATGTATGTATGTATGTATGTATGTATGTATGTATGTATGTATGTATGTATGTATGTATGTATGTATGTATGTATGTATGTATGTATGTATGTATGTATGTATGTATGTATGTATGTATGTATGTATGTATGTATGTATGTATGTATGTATGTATGTATGTATGTATGTATGTATGTATGTATGTATGTATGTATGTATGTATGTATGTATGTATGTATGTATGTATGTATGTATGTATGTATGTATGTATGTATGTATGTATGTATGTATGTATGTATGTATGTATGTATGTATGTATGTATGTATGTATGTATGTATGTATGTATGTATGTATGTATGTATGTATGTATGTATGTATGTATGTATGTATGTATGTATGTATGTATGTATGTATGTATGTATGTATGTATGTATGTATGTATGTATGTATGTATGTATGTATGTATGTATGTATGTATGTATGTATGTATGTATGTATGTATGTATGTATGTATGTATGTATGTATGTATGTATGTATGTATGTATGTATGTATGTATGTATGTATGTATGTATGTATGTATGTATGTATGTATGTATGTATGTATGTATGTATGTATGTATGTATGTATGTATGTATGTATGTATGTATGTATGTATGTATGTATGTATGTATGTATGTATGTATGTATGTATGTATGTATGTATGTATGTATGTATGTATGTATGTATGTATGTATGTATGTATGTATGTATGTATGTATGTATGTATGTATGTATGTATGTATGTATGTATGTATGTATGTATGTATGTATGTATGTATGTATGTATGTATGTATGTATGTATGTATGTATGTATGTATGTATGTATGTATGTATGTATGTATGTATGTATGTATGTATGTATGTATGTATGTATGTATGTATGTATGTATGTATGTATGTATGTATGTATGTATGTATGTATGTATGTATGTATGTATGTATGTATGTATGTATGTATGTATGTATGTATGTATGTATGTATGTATGTATGTATGTATGTATGTATGTATGTATGTATGTATGTATGTATGTATGTATGTATGTATGTATGTATGTATGTATGTATGTATGTATGTATGTATGTATGTATGTATGTATGTATGTATGTATGTATGTATGTATGTATGTATGTATGTATGTATGTATGTATGTATGTATGTATGTATGTATGTATGTATGTATGTATGTATGTATGTATGTATGTATGTATGTATGTATGTATGTATGTATGTATGTATGTATGTATGTATGTATGTATGTATGTATGTATGTATGTATGTATGTATGTATGTATGTATGTATGTATGTATGTATGTATGTATGTATGTATGTATGTATGTATGTATGTATGTATGTATGTATGTATGTATGTATGTATGTATGTATGTATGTATGTATGTATGTATGTATGTATGTATGTATGTATGTATGTATGTATGTATGTATGTATGTATGTATGTATGTATGTATGTATGTATGTATGTATGTATGTATGTATGTATGTATGTATGTATGTATGTATGTATGTATGTATGTATGTATGTATGTATGTATGTATGTATGTATGTATGTATGTATGTATGTATGTATGTATGTATGTATGTATGTATGTATGTATGTATGTATGTATGTATGTATGTATGTATGTATGTATGTATGTATGTATGTATGTATGTATGTATGTATGTATGTATGTATGTATACAGGGTGTTTCACAGATATGGGACACCCCAATTATTTTCTTAATTATTAAAAATAGAAGTAAATCATTCAAATAAAAGTTGTAGTAGATCAAGGGGGACATTCACTTATTGAAGAAAAAAATAATTAAAACAGTGGTTGTCAAGTTACAAACCATAGTTATATTTTTTTAAATGGGATATTGTACATTTTTAGGCTCATTCGACACACTATTTTTTTCTGAATTCAACCATATAAATATTTTATGTTCTTGCATAACAAAAATATTGAGAAAAATTCATTTGAAAATTAAATACATTTTATCTAACATAGCACAAAACAGTAGGCCATGATCAATAACAAAACAATAAACTTGTATTTAACTTCACAAATAATTTTCAAAATTGTTTCCATTATTTTCTAAACATAAATTAATTCTCCTAACTACAGTTTCTGATGTAACTTTTTTAAGAATGTCCGGTGGCAGTGAAACACATGAATCCCTAATACGCTGTTTAAGGTTTTCTTTTAATTGTTTTGTTATTGATCATGGCCTACTGTTTTGTGTTACGTTAAATAAAAAAATTTAATTTTCAAATGAATTTTTCTCAATATTTTTGTTATGCAAGAACATAAAATATTTATATGGTTGAATTCAGAAAAAAATACTGTGTCGAATGAGCCTAAAAAATGTATAATATCCTATTTAAAAAAATATAACTATGGTTTGGAACTTGACAACTACTGTTTTAAATTTTTATTTTCTTCAATAAGTGAATGTCCCCCTTGATCTACTGCAACCTTTATTTGAATGATTTTCTTCTATTCCTAATAATAAAGAAAATAATCGGGGTGTCCCGTATCCATTCATACATACATACATATACAGGATATGTATGTATGTATGAATAAAATAAAAATACTTTGAAGCACAATACTGGCTGAACGATACACTATCGAATATAGGTATGTTTAGTTAAATCGTCTTATTATAAGGCAAGAAATCTGTGGTTTAGCTATGACTATTTATTTTAGAGACACTTTGTATAAAAATTGATATTTCATAAAAAAAAATTGTACATTTTGAAAGTTTGTATGTAACTGTTACATTGAAAATGGTAGTTTTGTTTAAAAATTGATAAAATTGTTTATGAAACACTTGTAATGTTTTATAATATATTATCTGTGATAATAAAATAAAACATACAATTATACTTTATAATCGTATGTGATTCATGTATAAATTTACTAATGTAATCATTTTATTTGTTATTCTAAGAAACGTATATAATATCTCCTTAATATAAAAATGAAATATTTATAGGAAAACAAAGCATTATGTTTTTGGAAGCTATTAAAAAACCTATTAACCTTATATTGATTATGTTTTTTAGAAATAAAATATAGGAAAACGTTGAAATATGCTTCCAGGTAAAATGACGTATTAATTTCCGATATGCTACGTTATTGTTATTTTACTTCATTGCATTATTAAATTATTAGTAATTACTGTTTATGAGTCAATTCCATTTCTCGAGAAAGTGCAGCAGAATATAATTTTTATTGTAAACAATTTTCAATACTCAACTTTGATCAAACGTATAAGGCTATTATTGGTAATCGTCTTCAGTGGACAGTAGGAGGGCTGCCCTTTCATAGGGACTCTCTGTCCTGGTTCAAAACTAGACTCACGAGAAACGGGAGTGGGTGTATTTCATCCACCAAATAAAGGAATTCATAGGCTCTATTTTCATTTTCAAGCAGAAATCTAAGCACTAAATTTCTGTGCTCAAATAAAATTAAACAAAGATTTCAAAGGAGCAACAATCAACATAATGTTAGACAGCGAGGCTGCTTTAAAAAGGCACTAGGTGTCTTCACTTGTATTGTGAGTCAAAGCTAATCTGGAATTAAATTTAAAAGTGATGCTATAGAAGCGTGTAATTAAGTAATTACTACTAAGATTGTACGAATGCGAGAGAAAAATCAGCTGACGCCGGGGTTCGAACCCGGGACCTCCAAATCTCTGGTCTGGAGCTCTAGCTACGCCAACCCTAGCGTCAACACATTATCTCTCTTGTAAAGTCTAATGTGGTAACGTACAAAGACTTCTCTTTAAGAGTTATTGACAATGATTTACATCCACGAGCGACTTTGATAATTTAAGGAGAATTATACCGAAGGTTAAATTGAAAAGTGATGCTATATTTCGGTATAATTCTCCATAAATTATCAAAGTCGCTCGTGGACGTAAATAATTGTCAATAACACTTAAAGAGAAGTCTTTGATACGTTACCACATTAGACTTTACAAGTTTACATGTTTCAGTTGACGCTAGGGTTGGCGTAGCTCAGTTGGTAGAGCTCCAGACTAGAGATTTGGAGGTCCCGAGTTCGAACCCCGGCGTCAGCTGATTTTTCTCTCGCATTCGTACAATTAATCTGGAATTGCATGAATACCCTTCAACAGCTGGCCAAACACAACCACGTCAGTTTTTGGTACTGGGACATGAGGGAGTTTTACGCCATGAAAAGGGGGATGAGCTCACTAAAAGGGAGCCAAATCTGAACCTTTTTGTGGGGTTGTTCACTAGATGTTTAAGGGCAGTGGTAACTTCGCAACCCCACATCTAATCGTGTGACGATTAATAAATCCTCAGCAGTTATACTTTATTTATTTATTTATTTATTTATTTATTTATTTATTTATTTATTTATTTATTTATTTATTTATTTATTTATTTATTTATTTATTTATTTATTTATTTATTTATTTATTTATTTATTTATTTATTTATTTATTTATTTATTTATTTATTTATTTATTTATTTATTTATTTATTTATTTATTTATTTATTTATTTATTTATTTATTTATTTATTTATTTATTTATTTATTTATTTATTTATTTATTTATTTATTTATTTATTTATTTATTTATTTATTTATTTATTTATTTATTTATTTATTTATTTATTTATTTATTTATTTATTTATTTATTTATTTATTTATTTATTTATTTATTTATTTATTTATTTATTTATTTATTTATTTATTTATTTATTTATTTATTTATTTATTTATTTATTTATTTATTTATTTATTTATTTATTTATTTATTTATTTATTTATTTATTTATTTATTTATTTATTTATTTATTTATATATTTATTTATTTATTTATTTATTTATTTATTTATTTATTTATTTATTTATTTATTTATTTATTTATTTATTTATTTATTTATTTATTTATTTATTTATTTATTTATTTATTTATTTATTTATTTATTTATTTATTTATTTATTTATTTATTTATTTATTTATTTATTTATTTATTTATTTATTTATTTATTTATTTATTTATTTATTTATTTATTTATTTATTTATTTATTTATTTATTTATTTATTTATTTATTTATTTATTTATTTATTTATTTATTTATTTATTTATTTATTTATTTATTTATTTATTTATTTATTTATTTATTTATTTATTTATTTATTTATTTATTTATTTATTTATTTATTTATTTATTTATTTATTTATTTATTTATTTATTTATTTATTTATTTATTTATTTATTTATTTATTTATTTATTTATTTATTTATTTATTTATTTATTTATTTATTTATTTATTTATTTATTTATTTATTTATTTATTTATTTATTTATTTATTTATTTATTTATTTATTTATTTATTTATTTATTTATTTATTTATTTATTTATTTATTTATTTATTTATTTCTTTATTTATTTATTTATTTATTTATTTATTTATTTATTTATTTGGAAAACCAACAGTCAATGAAGACCAATTAAAGATTTTCACATCTTACTAACACGAATACATAGTGAGTACATTATGAGATACAAAATACTGATATTGTATAGAGATATAATTAAAAGAATTATTATTAACTTATTAATAATTGATCTGGCAGCGTTTTTGGATAGTGATAGCGGGAGATGAAGAAGATCTAACGTATCAAATTTGGAATTATAGGTAGACATGATTCTGTTTATTGGAGAATTTTTATTATTATTTGTTCTACTTGAATGTGGGTAAAATAGAGTATTGGATCTTGTCATTTTGTTACAAACTTGTATATTGAATAAATGAATTATGTTATTGCCATAAACCATATTATTATAGATTTTGTAAAGAAATATCATATCATTGATAGTCCTATTTTCCAGCGATGATACGTTAAAGTATTTTAATCTCTTCGAGTATTCATAAATTTCAACATTAAATTTATAACACATAATATTAATGAATTTTTTTAATGCTTTCAATTAAATTTATGTTTTTATTGTAAACTGGATTCCAAATTATTGATGCGTACTCCAGTTTAGGTCGAACCAATGTGGTGAATAATGTAATTAAAGCGCATGGTTCTTTAAAGTGTTTAGTGGTTCTCAGTATGATACCTATAGTTCTACTTGCTTGTTTTACAGTCAGTTCTACGTGTGAATTTTACAGTAATTTAGAGTCAAACGTTACACCCAAATCTTTAACGGTTTTCTTATTCTCTAATGTTATATTATCTATGTTGTAATTTAATCTAAGATATCTTGATTTCTTGTAAAATGAACTACATTACATTTTGAAACATTAAGGCTGAGGTAATTGTGTTTACAATATTCTTGCAAGTTATTCAAATCAGGCTGAAGCTCTAAACTGTCTTGCTCCGGTTTCACAGGTTTGAAAAACTTTAAATCATCAGCATATAGTAAAAAATTAGAATGGGTGAAACATGATGATATATAGTTAATAAATATATTAAAAAGCAAGGGACCCAGATGAGAGCCTTGTGGAACTCTAGATATAACACGGATTAATCGTGATTTAAATCCATTGCAAGAAATTAGCTGAGATCTATTTGTAATATAAGATTGAATCCACCGTAGTAAAGTACCATGAATTCCCAATGTTTCCAGTTTTTTTACAAGAGTAGGATGATGAACTCGGTCGAAGGCTTTACTAAAATCGGTATAGATTACGTCAATTTGTATATATTTGCACTTAAAAATCCAATGAAAGTGATAAGGTTAGTTAGTAGTTGTAGATTTTCCTGAACAGAATCCATTTTGCTGTGGAATAATTATGCTGTCTAAGCTATATATATATATATATAATTGTTTTACAGTAAGGGCTTCAATTTTTTTTCCAAATGTTGATAACATGGATATTGGTCTGTAATTAGTTACATCATTTATGTTGCCTGATTTATAAATTGGAGTAATATGTGACAGTTTCGATGCGTCTGGAAAAATACCTGATTGAAGTGACCGATACGACCTTAAAAGTGAAAGATTGCTCACCCATCGAGAGGAGAGCAGCCAATAGCTTAGTTGGCAGAGCACTATCCCGGCAAGATAGGTGTCTCGGGTTCGAATCCCGATGGCTGACAATTTTTCACAATTTATTTCAAATATAAATATAAATAAATAAATATATCATCACGGCTTATTACCCATTGCTGGGTGTGCCAATCTGCTTTGTACAAAGATGCGGTAATGATGAAATATTTGCACCGTGCGGGCGCTTACCATGCGTCACCTCACGGGAACTCACTGCTGGCGTGGAGAGTGCACCACAGGGGTCAATTTTGTGCCATTTAAAATTGGAAATATTTAGCGTCGGTCGGGATCGAACCCGGTTCCCCAGATTCGCGACCTGACACGCAGGCACGCGGCCACGAGACCCCATCAAATATACAAACTGTTAACTCATTGTTAATAATAGGTTTATTTTAGGCCCATAATAATCTATGATTAACCAATGTCTATATATTTTAGAGACACCTGTATATTTGGGAATCTAAAATTTTAATTTAATTTCCTTAAATATTTGAAAAAAAATTACTCTTTCCAGGAAAGTCAAGTTATGTGAGGCTGGTTTCAACCTATGATAGCGTTTCTGTAGTATGTTATGTGATGGCAGCACTGCTCCCGATTCGAACTTGTTTTCTAATCTTGTTTTTGTTGTAGAATGACGCATTCTAGTTTTACTTTTAATTATATTGTGAAATAATAATAGACGGTATTAGTAAAATATGAAAACATGTCATTAGTACAAACAGTATGAGAGAAATTCACATATTTTATTGTTTACATATAATCTATTTGATTAGTAGTTTAATACTTCCAGTTTGTTTTATCGATTTTATTTATGATAATTGTTGCATTATTGGATAAATTTGTTGACGGCATATTAAACATAAATTATATTTATACACATAGACAATATATGAATGGAATAAAAAACTATACAGGGTGTAATTTTTAAAACGGGTCATAGGACAATAACATAGAAAACAGTTTTTTAGCTGTCAAAAGTTTCTATATCAATTTATAAAAAAAGAATTGGTGCATATTGGATGTGCAAAACAATGTCATTTTTTACTAGCATGAAGAAAAAGCAAGATAATAATAATTACAACAAATAAAATGCAAATAAACGTTTATTAATGAGCTGCTTTAAGTCAACAACTGTTTTGTTACTGTCAGTTTCATGGTTAATGAGATTTTTTCTTAATTTCGCATATTTTTTAATTTATTTTGTGGCTTTTATGCAACAGAAATGTAACGTGTTTGATATCAAAATATTCGTAATTTTTTTCTCTACAATATGTACCTACGAATTCATTTTTCTATAAATTAATATAGAAACTTTTGGCAGCTAAAACACTGTTTTTCTATGTTATAGCCCTATGACCCGTTTTAAAAATTACACTCTGTATATACATACAAACATACATAAAAATCACGCATATTCAACTTAGTGGGTTAGCATAAACCCGAAAATAATAATAATAATATTAATAATAAATAAATATATCATCACGGCATATTACCCATTGCTGGGTGTGCCAATCTACTTTGTACGCAGATATCGGCAATGATGGTGACATATTGAGCGTATGCAATATAGTGTCGAGTGGAGGACTCGGAAAGTTACTGATTAACTGGGATGTGAATACTCGGTAGTGTTGACGAGTATTGGGAAGCTATAGTATACAAGGACAGTAACGGCGAGTCGGGAAGTTACTGGTATACCGGGATAACTGTGGAAGTAAATACTCTAGGAAACTAGGTGTACGGGGACAGTAACGGCAAGTGGAAGTGGATACTCGGCAGTGGTGGTGAAGAATTATAGCATACGGACAGTCGGTGATATTGAAGCTGTGAAAGTTAAACTGTTAGTTACATAGACAGATAGTGAGGTGAAAAGTGTGACTTCTGTCCGAGCAGTTGAATATACAGACGCTGTTTTCTATCACAGAAAAAAAACTCAATGGAACAATTTTATAAAATAAATAAATATATCATCATATTACCCATTGCTGGGTGTGCCAATCTGCCTTGTACAAAGATATCGGTAATGATGATGACATATTTGGAACAATTTTAACAACTAAATATCAATTAATAAACTTTTATCTGTCAGTCAAATAATACGACTATTTGAATTGTATGTTTTGTCTTGCATGGCACTCTGTAAAAAGCTTAAAGACGGATATTTTATTTTACGTTTATCTCATGACAACAACCTATTATATCAACAAATAGGGGACTACAGCGCAAATGAATTAAGAAAAATTAGGAAAAAAATTTAAAGTATATGATTAATAATGAATATTAATAAATGAATAAAACGATATAATTGAAATACTTCGGTAATAAGGGGGTTTTTGTTATAGCAGCTCGTCACTCATATGAATTCCATATATATTATTTTGATTGGCGACTCAAAGACGGCTTATAAATATATAATGAATACCCAGTTAGGGGGAGGAGCCTACTACCAATTGAAGTAAATAAATAAATATATCATCATGGCTTATTACCCATTGCTGGGTGTGTCAATCTTCTTCGTACACAGATATTGGTAATGATGAAATATTTGTACCGTTCGGGCGTTTACCAGGCGTCACCTCACGAGCACTCATTGCTGGCGTGGAGAGTGCACCACAGGGATCAATTTTGTGCCATTTAAAATTCGAAATTCGTCGGTCGGGATTGAACCCGGTTCCTTAGATTCGTGACCAGACACTCAGGCACGCGGCCACAAACCACATTAATAATAATAATAATAATAATAATAATCATAATAATAATAATAATAATAATAATAATAATAATAATAATAATAATAATAATAATAATAATAATAATAATAATAATAATAAGAGCTCAGCTGACTGGCTAAAAAAAGTATACAGGCTGAACAGAAACCGTGATATAGGCGTTTAATACGGGAAAATAGTTTAAATAAAATCTCGAAATCGAAACTGTTCGAAGCATAACGTTTGTTTCACAAAAATAACCCCGTGGTGCATTTTGTTAAACAGCTATGAGTTTGTTAACAACCTCTACTCGAGTAATGAGTAATAGCCAGAGATAATCTTGTTATTTACTTATTCATTAAAATATTATCATACAAAAACAAAGGATGCAGCATTTGAAGGATGAATAAAAACGGAGATAACTTATATTCTTTGTGATAGTTCTGATATAAAAAGTTTAAAAAATGTTATCTACATGGACGCATAAGTCATTTCCACGAATCAGCAACATTAGTAAACAACAAATACGAGCCCAAACCCATAATAATTCGGCCGGTTTACATTTTCAGCAAATTATAAAATCTACACAAATAGTTAGAAATTTTAACAAAACTGTGAAGCAAATGACTGGTGATAATACTGCGACTGGCATTTTAAGGATCATCTTCTAGTAAAAATTTAGCTTCTATCGAGATCCTTTACTTTTGGCACTATAAAAAAGAACTTCGGAAAAATCCAGTGCGTACAGTAAAACATTCCTTGCAAGACATATGGGACAATGGGGTAGAATAGTGTGACGTCAGAGTATAGCGCGAAATATGAATCATTGTCCTAAGCAAAAACGATACTTTCATAGTAGACTCTATTGACAGAACACAAGTGTCAGAATTTAAAGGCTTGTAATTTGATGCTGATATTGCTGTCGTTATAAAGAAGGTAACTTTGAGATATTAATAACATCAAATTGTAAACATTTTTCTATTACTTCGTAGTACAATATATACACAATAATAAATAACAAAGGTTTTATTGCACACTGAAATTAACTCTGCACATTCTGAACTACAGAGTAACAGATTTGTGCAGCTTCAAGCAATATACATATAAAACTAAAGTATACTGCTGATGCCCTATCTCTCACTTAAGAGGAGTCTGCTACAAACATTATTGTCTATCCTTGTCAGTTAGTGTAAGAATTTCCCTGCCGCTAGTTCCCCTTACGGTTCTACACCAATAAAATCAAAGCAATCCGACGCTTGCGCAGAGCTATTCTTACAGACAAGTGCAGCTATATATGCAAATATATATGTCTGCACTCGTCCAATGTTAGTCTCACAAATCTCACTCCCACCAGCAGTATATTTTAGTTTTATAGGTATCTGGTATATTCTTCAAGCATATCCGAGAGTTTACCGACATACCGACTGAGATTTTGTCTGTTAGCGTTTTTGAGAATTTTCAAATCAGTTCTTTTCAGAACTTTAGATTTCTTCTTTTTAAGTTTAAGGTACGTAAATAACTCTGTCTATCCATATTAATATATTAATAATATGCCTTTTCTAGGGTACTGTAACCTAAAAATGGTTCGCTGTTTTTCAAACGGGCTCTTCCGGCCGCTTCACGCGATGTTTCAGGAACATCTTCGAGATTGAACGAACATGTACTTCCATGCAAAGTTTTTTAAAACTTAAATAGAATAATTGTTATTATAAATTAGGGTAATATGTTTTGTTTAATTGAAAGGGTAATATTCAAACTTAACTGAATGATAGCTTAAATAGTTAACTTTTCTTAATTAACTAAGATATTGGCGACGAAATGAACTACTTAAAATTATAGTTCTTATTTGTTGTGGCAATAAGGTTCATTTTGAAAGATGTGTTTACCGGTACGACAGTAGTTTAAATGAAGCGCGCCGCATATGACGTAATTACTGAACTACCCTATACTCACAGGAAAATGTGCAGGGTTTAAATGCCTAATAGAATTAAAACTGGTATTGCTAATAAAAGCGATGTAACATGTAACCCAATATTAACTCGTGGAATACTTGACTAACATTCAGTTTTTGTAAGTTTAAAATCTATTGTAACGTGTGAGCTCCGCTGCTACGCTGAACAAGCGTCTAATAGGCCTATTCTAATAAAAATATGTATAACGAGATCGTTACCATACGACTGTCGCTAAGCATTTGGTTGAACGACTCTAATAACGACAAATGCCAAGAAGGTATTCTACTAATCATATCGTTATCGAGTTATCGTTATGATGAGTTTCACGATATCTAACTTCATGTTGATTTTGACAGAATAAATTTATATTTGTTTTTCAATTCAAATTTGACATTGATTCAAATTTGAAATTTTCATCGTACATAAAATTATTTATTATCTCACCCTCGTTTTACAGTTTACACGCTCCATATCTACTTGCGCCGTATGAAATTTGATATAGGTATATGTCTATAAAATGATCAACAATAATATTGCAGATTTCTATTAATGATATGATTATTAATGATTGACCTAATACCACATATGAATCCTGTTCTACTGATATCCTCCTTGCTACTGATTTCTGATAGCTTCCATGAGCAAAAAAATGCAAAGTTGCCATCATCTGAATTGAAAACAAAATATTTATGTACATTCATATGTAATGTAATACGCATAAATAATAATTTATAAATAATCTAGAAATTTTTGGCAAACCATCACTTCAACGAGTTCCTCATATATGGTTATATTTGCGTAAATAATTCTCTACATGCTTCTTTACAAATCAAAAAAAAAAAAAAATCTAAAATTTTCGTCCGGTACAGTAAAAGGACGATTATATAAAATATCGTATTAAAAAATGTAATATAATAATAATAATAATAATAATAATAATAATATCTTGCTCAGCTACAATTAATAAAATATCCTGTTCAGCCGTTTTTACTTTTGTTTTCAAAATATATCTAACTTTACGACTTGAACGAGGCATGCGAACTTGTCGTTCATAAACGACATAAAATAACGATAAGTAACGATACGTAACGATAAATAAATAGAATAGGGTTTTGGCATAAATCGTTATTATAACTACACATGTCGCCTGGTAACGACTCGTAACGATACATTTTCTTTAGTAGAATAGGCCTGTAAGTATAGCGATGACTCAATCGCACTAGCAGCCGGGCTACGTAAACAAACAAGCCGCGACGTGTTTAATTACTTCCGGTCACCTGAACCTTTTGTGTTCATTGTTATTCTGCGATCGAAAATTCTAGAGCTCTCTGGAAGTAAATGGCAGCTATATAAAACGGACGCAGCTATGCTCAGGAGTTAGTTACATGGAGAGACATATAGAGACATTCACATAGAGTGTCAGTGAAGCACAGCAGTATCGTGGTTAGCGTATGCAGTATAGTGGAGGACTCGGGAAGTTACTGGTTAACTGGGATAGCTGTGGATGTGAATACTCGGTAGTGCTGACGAGTATTGGGAAGCTATAGTGTGCAAGAACAGTAACAGTGAGTCGGGAAGTTACTGGTATACCTGGATAACTGTGGAAGTGGATACTCTGTAGTATTGAAGAGTATTGGGAAGCTAGGTATACGGGGTCAGTAACGGCAACTGGAAGTGAATACTCGGCACTGGTGGTGAAGAATTGTGGCATACGGACAGTCGGTGATACTGAATCTGTGGAATTAGACTGTTAGTTACATAAATAGACAGATAGTGACGTGAAAAGTTTGACTTCTGTCCGAGCAGTTGAATATACAGACGCTGTTTTCTATCACAGAAAAAACTCAATGGAACAATATTAAGGACTAAATATCAATTAATAAACTTTTATTTGTCAGTCAAATAATACGACTATTTGAATTGTATGTTTTGTTTTGCATGGCACTCTGTGAAAAGCTTAAATAAAGGTTATAAAAAAAGCTTAAAGACGGATATTTTATTTTACGTTTATCTCATGACAACAACCTACTATATCAATAAATAGGGGACTACAGCGCAAATGAATTAAGAGAAATTAGGAAAATATATTGAAAGTATATGCTTAATAATGAATATTAATAAAGAAATAAAACAATATAATTGACATACTTCGGAAATAAAAGGGTTTTTGTTATAGCAGCTCGTCACTCATATGAATTCCATATATATTATTTTGATTGGCGACTCAAAGACGGCCTATAAATATATAACGAATACCCAGGGGGAGGAGCCTACTACCAATGGAAGTAGATAAATTAAATCACTGAGGCGTGGCTATCAGTC
Organism: Harpalus rubripes; assembly: GCA_963082715.1. Classification (NCBI taxonomy): domain Eukaryota; kingdom Metazoa; phylum Arthropoda; class Insecta; order Coleoptera; family Carabidae; genus Harpalus; species Harpalus rubripes. The sequence goes on along the minus strand of OY720458.1, from coordinate 47,354,881 downwards.
CAGTATAAATGTTTTGCATTAAACTTAATCATTTAAATACACTTATAAATCATGTAGACTTGTATAGTATAATAATATTCATTTATTTTTTATAAATATAATTTAGAAATAGCATATATTTCAAGAACATTTAGATCCACGAAGAAAACAGTTTGATATAAAAACTTATATTCGTGACGTCACATCTATATTTTCAAACTTCGGGGGACTATAACTCGCTTATTAATAGGAATTTTTTCACCGGACAGTCTTAGTTTTACTTAGGTCAAATGAAATTATATTTTGAAAAATGGTGGAATCCCCTATTTAGACTCATTTGATGTAGTTTTTAATTCTGAACATTTTTACACACAAAATTTACTGCTATATGAAAATTTTACCATTACATATACTAAGGTCTATATAAAAGTTGACACCCGGTATAATTTTTTAGTCCATTAGATAGAGAGTTTTATTTTTACAAAAATGTTCCATAAAAATATAATTATTATGTAATTGCTCATCAATGTTTATTTTTTCTAACATGATCCTGAGGTATCTATTTAAATTAAGTTACACAAATCTATAAAGGTAATGAAACTAGCAAGATGTTTCTTAGATTATCTCAAATTCAAAAAATGGACTAAGGTTGTTTTTGCCAAATCTCTTCAATACACAATTGCAATTTGCACGAGCGCATCTAGCAGCAATACATTGAACTAATGGTTGTTATGGTTACGACTTCCAAACAAAGAACTGTCACCTCTACACTCCAGCCATCGTTTTAGTTGTATTATCGTATGATCTTCAATATTATTAAACAAAAAAGTTGTCCCAGTCACCTTTTCTCGCTTTAAACTCATTTTTAAGAAACACAACGAACAAAACAAATCAGAATAGAGAATTAGGTTATAACACAAATGACAGATGCTTAGATCACATAGCTTACGAACTAGATGTAAGAAACCCAATGCTGCACAATGCATTTGTAGGGAACGCTTAAGAGTAAGAAAGATAGATTTATACATTGTCGTAAGCAGGAGAAAGAAAGAGAACTTTTCATAGCGCGAGATAACTGCGCAAAAAAATATATGGCACAGGCGTACCTATGCGTTTTTCATAGTTTAGTAAATAAATATGGAAAAGAATTAAATCGAAGAAGATTCATTTTTATTCCGTACTACACAAATCGCGCACAAATATTTTTTTAATCTGCTTTACCCGACGTCTCGACACAGAATATATATTTAAGGTACATCCGCTACGCCTGTGGAGAAGACATTCATCAGCACCTTGTGAGTTTGCGCACAAAGCTCGCGCTATGTATACATCTATCTTTCTCACTCTTATGCGTTCCCAACTCCTTGCATCCATTTCGTAAGCTATGTGATCTAAGCAGGGGATATAATTTGGTGCAGCTCTGGCTTGTTTCTGCAGTTCTAAATTTGAAAAATGCAGCCCTAAATTAAAATTGTGCAGTTGCTCTCACTTCTCTCTGTATTATTTATTATTCAAAAGTGTATGTGAAACAAGAATTACAAAATATATTTTTATAGTATATTCCGTAAGTCAACCAAAAAGGCCAATATTTTGATTCCGGGTACACCATGGTTCCTGAATATTTTCATCTATTTCGGGACAGATTGACATTGAATCATATAACATTTAAAATTGACACAACTTAACAAAAATAAAAATTAACCAAATGAATGATAACTTTGAATATGTCAACGAAATTGAACATTCTGTTACATTTATTGCCAATAAAAATAACACAACCAACAATATATCAAATATAAATAATGTTTTCATACATAATACATACATCTATAATAATTATTAGTAATACCACTAATGCGGTTTAGAAATTTGATATTGACGCATATCGTTTGATTTTGTTATGATGAAGTTTGAAAGTAGCGGTAGTGGGGGTAAAAATACCAGAGAAACCAGGATTATTTCGTGGTTGCCGTGATCCGACTTTTTACCAACTTTTTACAAGAACCGCATTCCAAATAGAAACCGGTAAATAATTCCAGAACTTACGGAACACAAAACCGTAAACCTGGTCGAAACGGTTGCGTTACGGAACATACTATTAATAGGGTATTCTCTCATGATTACAAGTATTAAAAAGTTATTAAAAATATTAAAGCTAATTGGTAAAACAGAGGGAAAAGGCAAAAAAACCTGTTATAAATTGATTGTTGCAAAAGATATAAAGCATCTAAATTTTGCTGATGTACTAGTTGTACTACCAATAGGAGACGAGTTGAAATCCCTACTCCATGTTCAAATGTAATAACAGGCCGCATCTTAAGTATGCACATACTCGGCTCTACTTCGGATCGTTCGGGAGTGTTCGTATACAACTGTTTTAGCATGTATTGTTAAGCGATATGACATCTGGTAACAAAATAATGAACTACATGTCAACAATGTGTGTAATATTAAAAATTAGTTAAATACTACGTACAAATACATATTTGTTTATTATTGCATCATATTAATAATTAATTGTTCAAAATTAATCATGAATACTTAAAAAGTAAATAAAATTTATAGCAAATTTAATGTAATAATTATTATCTTTCCTAAATGAAGAATTGTATGATATATTTCGTGGCATAGTGGTAATGTTCTTGCTTGTTACGTTGAGGGTACTGGGTTCGAATCCACCAAACTTCTTTATTTTTATTTTTTTATATACGAGTATATTTTATTGTAATTTTAAGTAAATATCAAATTTAATATAACCAATTTTATCTGATTATGTTAAATAAATATGAAGAAAAAATAAAAAAAAGCAAAGTAGGTTTGGTAGATTCGAACCTACCACCTTTGACATAAGAAGCAAAAACGTTACCACCATGCTATGAAATTCGCGAGGGGTTGGTCACTTAAGAAGAAAGCGTACAATTCAATTTTAATTCCACTAATTCTTCTAATTCCTACCTAATTCCACTAATTCCTTGGTAATTCCTCTAATTCCCAGGTAATTCCTCTAATTCCCAGGTAATTCCTCTAATTCCCAGGTAATTCCGCTAATTCTCAGATAATTCCTATCCAATTCCTATAATTTTTGATAATCAATACCTTGATTATATACGTACTTTGTGACTTTTATTCTTACTAATTTCAAAATTATGTGGTGTCTAATCCATTTTTGCGTTAATACGCTCTTAATGTTTAGTATACTTTTTAAAACACCTCTTGTTTAATGTTATAGTAAAAATTAAAATTATATTAGATTTATGGATACATATCTGACACATAATGGAAATCAAAGTAAAAGCTAAAAGTAAGGATAACAATTGAAAAACCAAAGATAATACCAATACAAAATAAACATGGCAACGGAAAACTGGACAGAAATAAACATGCCAAAGAATATGTTAAATATCGTTTACTTATTTTCCATTTTATTATAAATATATTAATTTTCAATATTGAACATGCTACTCAAACTAGTCCAATTTTTAACTTCATTTAAATTCATTTAAATAATAAAAAATGGGGTGTTATGTTTAAAAAGTTTAACATAGAAATTAATTTTTATAAAAATTGTCGATCACTAATTTATGTCAATGTAAACAAAAGCTTTCTTTATAAAACTGTTTTTACAGATTATAGATATTCGATTCCATTTTTGAGATAGAGGGATGATAAAGAAGTGACCGTTTTTAAGGAAAAACAAAAAAGTTGTGCTAAGTCGGAAGTGGTTGATTATGGTAAAATGTTTCTATTGTTTCATATGTAGAATTTTCTGCTGAATTCAAGGACAAAATAAAAAATTTGGCATACTATTTAAAAAAGAAAGTTAGGAACATTTCCGGTTAAACTGGAATAATAATTGTTTTGAAAATAATTTAGTTGAAACGGGTATGTCGCAAAACCCCTAGGTACCAAATTTCGTAAAATATAATTGAATAGTTTTGAAAATGTTTTTTTTTAAATAAATAAATATTTATTATTTTTGATTTGTTATTATTATAGTTTATTATTAAATTTTAAAGTTATTTTCATATAAGTTTACAATTAATTTGTAAATCCTTATGATATTTTTTAAAATTAGAACTGAGATGGATTAACAAACGTGAAAAATATATTGATATCTAGAACATATATTTAGATTATACACCAAGGTAATCAGGCCCGGATTACCCATAAGGCCAACCTAGGCCATGGCCTAGGGCGCAGGCACGGAGGGGGCGCACATCGAGTAGTTGGATAAATGAGAAAACGGAAAGAGAGAAGTGCCTGCAGTTATAGCCGTGTCAAATCTCAAGAGCTGTTGCGCAGAAAGCAAAACTCTATCTTTCTCTTTCTCTCTCCCCTATTGCCTGACCTTTCTCTAGCTATCTCTCTTGATCTGCTCATTTCATAGCTCATGACATTTGGCACCACCTCTACTAGACAACGTAAACAGTCACATTTGCTTTAATTATACAAAATCAGTATACTCGTAGTAGAGACATTGGTAAATCCTGTTGAGCTATGACAGTTATCGAAGATTTTAAATAATTCTAATATTTATATACCGGGTGTCTACTTATGAATCTTAGCAAATACAATGGCAAAATTTTCATGAATGTAATACTGTAAAACTGTTCAGAATTAAAAATTGCATCTAATAAGTCCGAAATTATTGTTTACATGCGTTTCATTTGATAGAGAAGCAAAATAAAAGTGGTAATCTTTAGCTAGTTATAAAAAGATGGTAAATGTAGCTTTGATGACTGATAATAGTAGGTATTTTGAAAACAAATTTCATAAGGCAATCTATTAACCCACGAGTCCAACTTTGGAAAACGAGCCGCTTCGCGGTGAGTTTTCTAAATGACGAGTGCGATCACAGTTCTTATAAAACATGTTTTTATATAATTTTTTATATTGGGGTAATTTTATAATTCTATTAGATTTTTAATAAATGCGACTTGTAAAATCAGTTACGTTAGTAGCATTTCCCTCTAACAAATTGAACTTCAGGGATGAAAATTCTTTGTTGACTGTCAGCAATTTGATGTTGATATGTCATTTATGTATCAGTTTTAAAAGCAGTGAGTCATACCACCTCTAGGAAACGAAAAGCTCCAAAAACAGTACATTTATACATTTTCTTAACATGTTTTTAGTGCGTTTATAGACTCGTCGTAAAGGTACCGATACAGAACAAGAATTTAATGAAATCAAGCATTATTAAAACTCGGTATATATTGAGTGAGATGGGGGTGCAGTAATGAATTTTGGCCTAGGGCGTAAAAAAATGCTAATCCGGGCCTGAAGGTAATTGTAAAAATTTTAGTGAATTCCCTAAAATTCTAGTTATTTCCTGGATAATTCCTTCAATTCGTAGTGAATTCCTTCAATTCCTGGAGAATTCCTATAATTCTGTGTTAATTCCTTTAATTCCATGTAAATTCCTCTAATTCCTAGCTAATTCTTGCCAATTCCTACTCAAGTGTACAACTAATTCCCAAGTGATCAACCCCTCGGAAATTCGAGGGGTTGGTCACTTAAGAAGAAAGCATACAATTCAATTTTAATTCCACTAATTCTTCTAATTCCTAGCCAATTCCACTAATTCCTTGGCAATTCCACTAATTCCCAGGTAATTCCTCTAATTCCCAGGTAATTCCTCTAATTCCCAGGTAATTCCGCTAATTCTCAGATAATTCCTATCCAATTCCTATAATTTTTGATAATCAATAACTTGATATACGTACTTTGTGACTTTTATTCTTAGTAATTTCAAAATTATGTGGTATCTAATCCATTTTTGCGTTAATACGCTCTTAGTAGCATGTATAAGTATACTTTCGAAAACACCTCTTGTTTAATGTTATAGTAAAAATTAAAAATTATTTTAGATTTATGGATACATATCTGACACATAATGGAAGTCAAAGTAAAAGCTAAAAGGAAGGATAACATTAATTGAAAAACCAAAGATAATACCAATACAAAATAAACATGGCAACAGAAAACTGGACAGAAATAAACATGCCAAAGAATATGTTAAATATCGTTTACTTATTTTCCATTTTACTATAAATATATTAATTTTCAATATTGAACATGCTACTCAAACTAGCCCAATTTTTAACTTCATTTAAATTCATTTAAATAATAAAAAATGGGGTGTTATGTTTAAAAAGTTTAACATTGAAATTATTTTTTTCAAAAATTGTCGATCACTAATTTATTTCAATGTAAACAAAAGCTTTCTTTATAAAACTGTTTTTACAGATTATAGATATTCGATTCCATTTTTGAGATAGAGTTATGGTAAAGAAGTGACCGTTTTTAAGGAAAAACAAAAAAGTTTTGTTAAGCCGGAAGTGGTTGATTATGGTAAAATGTTTCTATCGTTTCATATGTAGAATTTTCTGCTGAATTCAAGGGCAAAATAAAAAAATTGGCATACTATTTAAATAAGAAAGTTAGGAACATTTCCGGTTAAACCGGAATAATAATTGTTTTGAAAATATTTTAGTTAAAACGGGTATGTCAGAAAACCCCTAGGTACCAAATTTCGTAAAATATAATTGAATAGTTTTGAAAATGTTTTTTTTAAATTAAATAAATATTTATTATTTTTAATTTGTTATTATTATAGTTTATTATTAAATTCTAAAGTTATTTATTTATTATTTTTATTTACAATTAATTTGTAAATCCTTATAATATTTTTTAAAATTAGAACTGAGATGTATTAAAAAACGTGAAAAATATATTGATATCTAGAACATATATTTAGATTATAAACCAAGGTAATTGTAAAATTTTAGTGAATTTCCTAAAATTCTAGTTATTTCCTGGGTAATTCCTTCAATTCCTAGTTAATTCGTTCAATTCCTAGAGAATTCCTATAATTCTGTGTTAATTCCATGTAAATTCCTCTAATTCCTAGCTAATTCTTGCCAATTCCTACTCAAGTGTACAACTAATTCCTAAGTGATCAACCCCTCGATGAAATTCTTGTGGTAAACGTTCTTATACAAAGTATAATAGTGGCAATAAAAGTATGTTGTCAATCGCCACCTATATAATTGAAGAATGTCAAAATGTTTTTGCAGCATAAGCAAAAATATGTAATCGATTACTTAGAATGATTTTTCTTATAAATTTCTTAAGTTTTTTTGTAATAGTAGGTAAGATTACAATTAAATACATTTTATTTCCCATGTATTTCAATACTTACTGAACATTTTCTCGAAAATCCAAGAACCACTTATTGCACACCGCTGGTACTGTACAATTAGTACGTCACTATCACGTGACACAACAAAATCAAATTTTAAAAATTAATATCTCGCTTATTAAAAGGAATTTTTAACTCGGGTTTTCACAGGTACTCTTAGATATACTTGTTCTTTAAGAAAAAAAATTTAAAAAAATATAAGAGAATAACCCTATCATTATAACGCTCAACACATCTAGGTACCTATTGTAGTTGTCTTCTAGTTCATAGTTTTAAGTTTTCTGCTTTTGTCGCGGCTTAAATGTACCTATTCTTTTGAATGTAAATAATGTGGACAGATAATATTAATCAAATTAATTTTAATTTATATCTTTACATAAAAAGGCGTTAAACCTGCAACTGCTTATTATGTGAAAAAAAATTAAGTATTAATGTATCTTGAACTAAAAAAAAAATAGCCCCACCCCTCCAGTTATCCTTGAACAAAAAAGTGCAGCTCTAAATTTTTCAAATTATATCCCCTGGATCTAAGGACAGATGCTAACAGAATAACAGGTACAGTACTATGGGGAAGGACATAAGACGAGGGGGGTTTGTTTGGGACACAGTATAAAAAGTATTATACAGTAGCGAAACTCATGATTCTCTGTCACAGCGCGCATGCGTCAATCAGCGCAATAAGAACATGGCGCCCCTTTAATTAAGAACATGAGCGTAGAGTTTAACTTTTATCACACAATTAAAATATTCAATACAATTACTTATTTGTACATAAAATATATTGAACGGTCATATATTTTAAATTTACAACAATTTAGCTAAATTTCAGTATATTTTGTACGTAAAATAAGGCTCAAGAAATATGCATGCGTGTCTGCCTGTTGATATCGCCGCCTATGGCATTGTTTTCAATGATTCTGACAGAAGGCGGGAATATAAAGTCGTGAACTATAATAAAATCGCAGACAAAAATTTGTGTATAACTTGTAAAAAGACATTATGTTATAAGTATATTGTTATTATACTAAAACCATGTAAAATACTCGTATTTTTATTTGTATTGTATAACTGGTTGTAGTATAATACGATATCATACTTTGCGGTACCATTTCAATTGGCGCCACTACGCGCAACAAGAACATGGCGGCTTCATTCAAGGTCACTCAGTTTGGTAACAAAAGTTCAAAGGTGCCGACACAGAGTTTCGCTACTGTGTATGTTGTGTATACTGTGGTTTGAGAACAAGATTTTCTATCTCTTTCTTGCGTGTAACGTCAATTATGTAAGTGTATTGTAATTCAAGTAAACGTTGGGTAAAAAATCAAACATTTTTATCTACTATTGTCCAATTTAAGCCTATACTTGTTCTATTATCGCATATTGAAAGCAAACAATACCGTTCCAAATTCGCTAACTGAAAAACGCACACAAAACATGATGTATGGATCAGCGAAACAGTGGATGTCCGCTGCGTTGTTCGAGATGCGTGCGATAGCGACTGCGAATGGTGCTTTTACGTCACTACAACAATATTTAGGAAAAGTTCATGTGACTACTTCACCCTTGTTATTTTATGCAGATTCTTGAGTTGGCTTAATCAGCTTAGCCTAAATGAAACGAAACGCAGGACGGAGCTCATTCAGCAGGAAGCATGAGATGCACCCAGGAAGATAAATCATACATAGATACAATCGCTTGTTAACAAACATTTCACTAGATTCTAGATAAAAGATAGCGTAATTAAATCACCTTATCTGCTTTCAGACGGTTATTGTTTCTTTATTTACGTCAAATTAAACACGCTACAACAAGAATTTTAACAATATAGGAGTTTACCTTCATTTACTATAGGTAATATGCTCAATAAAAAGTGTATGATTCTTGAAGACTGAATACGTTTACACATACGAGAAAAATTTACTTTGACTTGACTTTGAAAAGGCGACTTATGAAAATAATAATATTAATAATAATAATAATAATAATAATAATAATAATAATAATAATAATCTTTATTTGCCCAACAGTTATAATAATAATAATAATAATATTTATTTATTCAAAATAGAACAATCGTACAATAATAAGTCACAGAGTTATGTTACATAATTAACAAAAAAATTCATTGATATTGTAGTATGCTTTATCTAACAGAAATAGTTTTAATGATTGTTTATATTTGGTCATTGGTAAATCTTTAATATTTTTGGGTACATTATTATAAATTTTTTTGAAATTATTTAGAACTCCTTGGTGAATAACGGATAGATTACTTCGCATGATAAGGAATTTATAGTTCTCGTATTGTACTCGTGTATCCTCAACATAACTTCAAACAGATTTTCGAATTTTTTGACAAAAATGGCAGCTTCTAGGATATATAAACTCGGTAAAGTTAATATCTAGTATTTTTTAAATAAGTATACACAATGTTCTCGAGGGTTAACTCCACTAATTATTCGAACACACTTTTTTTGAATTTTAAAAATATCTTGAGCATATGAGAAGAACCCCAGAAAATAATTCCATACATAAGATTTGATTGTATGTAGCCATAATAGATGTTGAGCAAAGTTTCAGTACTAACTAATGTTTTTAGGTATCTCAACATGTAGACATATTTATTAATTTTTTTACACAGGAATTCTGTATGTATTTTCCATTTTAAATTTTTTTCAATATTTAGTCCTAAGAACTTAATGATGTCCAAGAAGTGCAGCTGTTCAGATTTTTCTAAATTTTGATTCATTATTATTAAATTATTTGAATAATTGCCAAATTTTATTACTTGTGTTTTATCTGTGTTCATTTTCATATTATTATCGACGAACCATTTCTCAAGCGATGAGAGAGAATTTTGTATCGACTTTACCAGTTCAGATTCACTTTTAGATTTGCACAGAATAGCCGTATCATCAGCAAACAGAAGTATATTATTTGTAGTAGTACATTTTGAAAGGTTATTTATGTAAATTATAAATAAAAGAGGACCTAAAATGGAGCCTTGGAGGACACCTCTTGTAGTAGTTTTCCATTCAGAATAAATAAAATTATTTTGCTCATTTGTTTCTATTTTTGCTCTCTGGAGTCTATCAGAGAGATATGATTTTAATAGATCGAGGGGAATACCTCGTATGCCATAAGTCTCTAATTTATAGATAAGCAAATCTATAGGAATAGAATCAAATGCCTTACTTAGGTCTATAAGTACAGCTACAATGTGTTCTTTGTTATTCCAGGCTTCTAAAATAATAGGACGAAATATACAGAAAATATAAGATACAGAAACGTGACATTATGCATACACAAAAATCAAATGAAAATACAAATACAATATATATATATATATATATATATATATATATATATATATATATATATATATATATATATATATATATATATATATATAGGTAATATAGCATAGGTAAATTGAATTAAGAAAATACTATATGTAACTTTGACATAAATTTTATAATTTACTTTGGTGATGAACTGAAAATATCGAAATTATAAGTACTTTATTAGTATTGTTGCATATAATGTAGGTAGGTGACTTAATTAGCATATTAGTTCTGGCTTTTGGACAAAGGAAATATAGTGATTGCCTAGATGACTGGCGTGGTACATGCAATTCTATGTTCTGTAATAACTCAGTACAGTCTATATCATTTTGCAGTAATTTGGAAAGGAGAACAGTTGAATGACAGATTCTACGATTTTCTAAAGACTGAAATTTATATCTATTTAAAAAAAACACTATAATCAATATTTCTGTCAGGGTATTTTCTATCTTCCTTTAAAGCGAGGTATTTTAAAAACCTTTTCTGTACTTTTTCAACCTCTGTTTTGTATCGTTCGTATATAATAAGTAAAATAAATTAATAGTGCATTTTCACATACGATCAAATCTACTTTAGATTTGTTACTTGTCCTTCACCTAACTTCTTGTTGACAGTAAAGCAAATTTGGTTATGTCGAATTGTCGAATACAAGTACAAACAATGTAAGCAGGCCCGGATTAACCACTAGGCAAACTAGGCAATTGCCTAGGGCCCATAATGAATAGGGCCCGGAAATGACTAAGGCTTATAAATCAAAAATGCATCATTAACAATTATTTTGAATTTTATTTTGTAACCCAAATTTAATACATTTTAGGTAAACCTAACTGAAAATAATATTTATGTAAATTCATAGAACTGAATTAAAAGTAGGGAATTATCGTATATACATTCGTCTGCCATCTGGTATCTGGTGGTGCGACTGTGCGAACATGGGTTGACTATCGTTGCAGATTTGTTTATTTGTGGTAATTGATAACTCAAGAAAAGATGTAGACACCTAGCGGCGTTAAAAGAAACTACCCAAAACGGTACTAACGCGGGAACGCGTACAGTTGGAAAAACAGTGTTTATCCCGTTTAATTAATTTTTGTGCAATATTAAAATACAACACCTAATATTTAGTTAATAATTGAGTTTTTAAGTTCACATTTAAGATTACTGTTCTCTGCATTATTTACTAAATTAGGAGCAACAAATAATTCGAGGAATTTCTTGGAGGGTGAATAGGTTATAAATTCAGGATTATCTATTCTTTATATAATATAGGTAACCAAAATTTCAATATTGTACATATTTATGTACATTTTTAACTTTCTTAAGTAAAAAATGGTGGGGGGGGCAGGGGCCCGACGTAAACTCTTTGTCTATTTTAGTACAAAAGTAGCCCTTCGTCGTAATTAAGAGTTAAAAACATAATTAATTTGTGCCAATTTTCATATTATTTTTTTGTGGTATTTATCGTGTATATTGTAGCGTTTTGCAAGGTGCGAACTTTTTTGCATAACTCGTTTTCCATTTATATAATCATTGCGCACTAGCTGAGTTTTACGTGTTTCATTTATACTTTTCGAGTGAACTGAATCTTACTGAGTGCACAATTTCTCTCACTTATTACGATCGTCAGTTCTTGCAGTGCAGTTTGTGTAAGTGCAATGAATCTAAAAAATTAAGTTTGCTAATAATAGAAAAATTATTGCAAACGTTTGTAAATATATACAAATAAACAGTTAAGTTGTACATAATCTCTCTATTTGACAGTGACAGCTATCAAACTTGCACTGAACTTTTCATTTAAAATGCACTAGGCATGTGGTGTTACAAGAACTAGTGCCGGGCATGACGTCATTAACTGCACTATTAAGTAGAACACTACATAAATAAATAGAAAACGCCATTAGTTTCAATCGCTTGTTTTATTATTTATTTGTCATTTTAATGCGTTCGAAATGTTACTAATTGTAAAGGCAAAAACTGTAGATTATACGAATCCAAACTCATATTAGTTGGACCGGTTAACATTTTGTACAAAAAAAATTATTCAATATTCAACAGCTTTAATAGGGGACCACAGCGCTATTGAATTAAGAGAAATTATGAAAAAATATCGAAAGCATATGCTTAATAAAGAATATTAATAAAGAAATAAAACGATATAATTGAAATACTTCGGAAATAAGAAGGTTTTTGTTACAGCAGCTCGTCACTCTTATGAATTCCATATATATTATTTTGATTGGCGATCCAAAAACGACCTAAAAATATATAACGAATACCCAGTTAGGGGGAAGAGCCTAATACCAACGGAAGTAGAGAAATTCAAATAGCGGAGGCGTGGCTATCAGTCCAGTACTGCAATTCTCAAACAGTTTTTATTTGAATATAAATGTTTTACATTAAACTTAATAATTTAAATACATTTCCAATAATAAATCATGTAGACTTGTACACTGTAATAATATTCATTTATTTTTTGTAAATATAATTTAGAAAAAGCATATATTTCAAGAACATTTAGGTCCACGAAGAAAACAGTTTGATATAAAAACTTATATTCGTGACGTCACATCTATATTTTGGGGGACTATAACTCGCTTATTAATAGGAATTTTTTCACCGGATTTTCACTGACAGTCTTAGTTTTACCACAGTATAGAGAATACAAGCAGTAACGACACTCTTGTCGGGACCTTTGATGTTTCGTTCCAGGCTGCTCGGCGTGCAGGGGGTAATAATGAGGAGCGCGAAATTTGAAGAAAACATAAAAATATACATTCAATATTTGTTATTTAATATCAAATGGTAAAGTGTGATATGGTAAAAATAGATAATAGTGAAAGTATTTTTTCGCGGTGAGATGAAGCTCAGTGTTTCTTCTGTTTATTGTGATTCATCATGAGAAGATGTTTGTGGTGTTAATATAAAATTTATTATTAAAATTATAATTTTATAATACCATATGAATTATATTACATACCTTTCCAAGTCTCCAGGGAACGAAAAAAAAAGAAACTTTTGATATGCTTCTCATATCGTATCGCATATTTGTCTAAATCTTTTCTGGAACATACATATTGTAAATTTTTTAACTATGTCTCTTTAAATATAAAAGAAAACTGAACACATCTACGAGTTCTATATCTTTGTGTTTCAACCAATTTCTCACTTTAGGTGCATGTGTAAACAAGTAAGAAGAGTAAACTCTTTTATTTAAAAAAAAAATATATATATTTTCACCAAGATAAAAATTTATATTATAAAAATAGCTATTTGTGCAAATAAGGAAAAATATACTTCTCCTACGTGTTGTACACAAGATTTTTGTTATTTATTTGTTACATATTGTACACAATGTATTTTAAATTTATGATAGAATGAACTTACTTCCGAGACCTGTACGTAATATTAAAATATATATATATTTTTTTATAAAATTCTAACAAATACATGATAGTTATTACAAATGCATTGAATCTGTATGTAATATAATATTTAAATCTGATTCAAAATCCCGCTCCTCATTATTCCCCCTTCAACCCGAGCAGGTTGGAACGAAAATCAGCGATGTGTCGCTACTGCTTATTCTCTATACTGTGGTTTTGCTTATACGTTCAGATGAAATTATATTTTAAAAATTGTGGAATCCCCTATTCTATTGGGTATTGGTCCCTAAGTCCTACACATTTTCCTATGAGTATTGTTTCATATGTCTTGCAAGATTGGTTTTACTGTATTCACTGGATTTTTACGAAGTTGCTTTTCATTGTGCCCTTAAAATACCGGTCAAATTATTATTCGGTCCACAGTTTTTTTTTTTTAAGTTTTAAGTCTATATTTAAAGTAGCCGAAAGAATTTGGTAGAATTTTCTAACCATTTGTGTGGATTTTATAGTTTGTTGAAAATGTAAACCGGCCCAACTAATATGAGTTTGGGCTTGTATAGTGGCCTTAAAATTTTTGTTTTTTGATAATGAATTACATTTGGATACCTAACACTATCTTCTAATAATGCGAATTAATCTTTTGCATACTTTAATTTAAAATAATTCAAAATTGTACAAAGTAACGGAGAGATAACAACAATTACTTAAAAGTTGCGAGTAAATATAACATCAGATTTTCCTTTGAAAAACAGATTAAAATATACATATATTAAAAGGATGTCGAAATGACAATAATCTACTTATGTGTTTTGTTTGAAGTGTATCTAGTAATCTATGGTGAAATTAGCTATGCCAATTTAACGTGGTATGTACTGGTTTGGTTGGTTTGGTAGTAGCAGTAGCAGTATAGCTCTGTATCTGTAGACGCATACATGTCGTAATTGCTGTGATGTCTAATATCTCTCAGTTCTCTGCAAACGAGGATCAGTGGAGGAATTTACCAATTACGATGGAGGATCACGTCACACTTACCACAAAAATACGGCCCTATTCATACTCCTAATTAGTTCACATTACATATTCTCAGATTACTCATAAATACACTATATTACTGCATGAGGTATGTACATTCTGATTCTATGCTAATATCTTCATATGCAATTGCAAATTCTATTAATTGAATAGAGGCATTAATATGTAAATTCAATATATTCAATATTCAGTCTGTAAAAAACCGGGAGCTGCTTATGAAAAACTATAGTTCAATTCGCCGAAGAAGAAAATTATACTCGTTACATTACTTCAACTAGGTTCAAAAAATTATTATAGTCAGATAATGTAGATATGGTATTACTAGCGAATGAAAGTTGACGTTTAAATTATTGTATAGATGTGGTTTCTTTTATGAATTTTTAGCATGAACCCATTTAAATACTGGACTAGAAAAGCACAGAAATACATTACTATGTCTGGCTGAAAATAGATGGCCGACTAGGGTAACTGAATATCAAAACAGGGGTGCGTTTAAAATATTTTAAACATATTTCGCTTATGTTGATTATAACAAAATATTTTGATCTTTAAACTATTTAGTTTGGCAATTCTATGAAATAGGATTATTTTTAATATTCTCTAACAGTAATTCCGATTCGACGGTTGCTTACACCTGAGACGAACGAACTAGAATTTTAGGTATTAAATTTTTTAAATGCATCCCTGAATCCTGTTGCTAAGATCATTTTAAATGCCTCCTGGTATTGAGTACAATTCTAATCTTCTGTAACGAAATACATAAGGGTCAGTTTCCTTTCAAATCAAATATAGGGAAATGTTTTCAAAAGAAACCACATCTATTAAATAATCTAAGCGTCAACTTTCATTCGCTAGTCATAAGTAAGTAATATTTGCTAATAATGAGGTTTTGCAAAAAATATAACATACATCTTTTTTCTTCTGATATTCACATATACAGGGTTCGATTTTTTATGTTACAAAATACAAATGAATAAAACTGTTTAGTGATTTAGATGTAGAATATAAAAACGAGATATGTTTAGTGACATAGGTGTAGAATAATATAATAATCTGTTCAGACGATATGTATTTCTTTATAATTTTGTTCAAATTCCATAGTTATCACTACCAATGAACAATATTTATAATATATCAAATTGAATTTATAGGTTACTGAACACGCAAATTAAAATCTGCTTAGTAATTTAAGTGTAGAATTTAATGAGGTCCTGTACTCTGATTTTTTATTATTTTAAATTAAAGTCCTTTTAATTTTGAAGCAATTCGTAGTATTAAAAAATCTTAATTGTTTTTAGTTTAACTGCATTTGATTTTTAATGTCAATATGACGTCTGACTCGTCCACTATTTTGGAGCCACTGAAATCATTCAATATTAATGTTACAGTATTATTAATCATAGAAATTATCCATAATGACGGGTTGTTATGCTCCATATTGTGCAAACCATTTGAGAAATGGTTATAATTTTTACAGGTACTTACGCAATTCATATATTTTTCTCCAACCTCAAATATCTTAATGAACCGTATTTTTTCTTGTTCTATTATTTTAAATAAGTATAAAATGGCAAATATGGAAGTTATAATTAATTAGGAAAAAAGTTAGTACATAAACTTATAAGAAATACATTTTTATTTCATAATTTACTGCATTGATTTTGGCATTAATATGCCAGACGAGTCAGCTTTGTATTATCTAGTAGCTGTAGCGACACTTATAGCTACTAGATAAATTACAGTTGACTCCATTTTGGAGCCACTTAAATCATTCAATATCAGTGTTACAGTATTATTAATCATAGAAATTATCCATAATGATGGGTTGTTCTGCTCCAAATTGTGCAAATCATTTGAGAAATGGTTTTAATTTTTACAAGTACTTATGCAATACATATATTTTTCTCTTACCTCAAAAATCTGAACGAATCGTATTGTTTCCTGTTTTGTTATTTAAAAAAATTGTAATATGGCAAATATGGAAGTTATATTTAATTATGAAAAATAGTTACTACATAAACTTGTGAGAAATGCACTTTTATTTCATAATTTACTTCTTTCATTTTAGCACCAATATGGCGGACGAGTCAGCTATGTATTATCTAGTAGCTGTAGCGACACCTATTGCTATATCTTTCCGTCGCACAAGCTCTATACAGAGCTGGGCAATACTTGCAAGAGAAGTACTTTATTAGGCTTGCAAGTACTTTGAGTACTTCAAGTACTGTACTTGAAGTACTTTCTATTTATAGTACTTTGTACTTGACAAAGTAAATCTATTCACATGTACTTGGTACTTAGTACTTGGAAAAATACTTGAAGTACAATGAAAAATACTTGAAGTACTTTAAATGTACTTGAAGTACTTTAAATGTACTTGATGTACTTTAAATGTACTTGAAGTATTTTAAATGTACTTGAAGTATTTTAAATGTACTTGAAGTATTTTAAATGTACTTGAATTACTTTACGGGGTCTCGTGGCCGCGTGCCTGAGTGTCAGGTCGAGAATCTGGGGAATCGGGTTCGATCCCGACCGACGCCAATTATTTCCAATTTTAAATGGCACAAAATTGACCCCTGTGGTGCACTCTCCACGTCAGCAATGAGTGCCTGAGAGGTGACGCCTGGTAAGCGCTCGCACGGTGCAAATATATCATCTTTACCGATATCTGCTTACAAAGCAGATAGGCACACCCAGCAATGGGTAATAAGCCGTGATGATATATTTATTTTATTTTCATTTTATTTGAATTACTTTAAATGTACTTGAATTACTTTGTTTGTCTGTCAGTGTTTCTTTGCAGAGGTGTGGTGTTATGTGAATTTCATTAATAAATATATTTTCAGCGATAATATGAAAGTAAAGATATATTTGCAATTTTTTTGGCATAAATAAATTAATTCTAATCTGCGCATATTGCATATACATAAATGTTTGTATTACCTAACTACAATGCTAGGACTTTGCGTATCGCCTGGCGATCGCATAACGTAAAAATGACGTCATTCTAACATCTCGGTACAGCTGCTCGCATCGCTTGGCGATCATATGACGTCAATTTTACGTCATGAGATCGCTAGGTGATACGGCAGTCCCAGCGAGGAACTCTTGTTTTAAATAACCAAATAAACCATATTGAAATTTTTGTCAACAATCACCTTTTAAGGTTCATATAATCAGAAAAATATCAATTATCTGAAAAAGTACTTGCACCCAAATTTACAAGTACTTTTTTAAGTACTTAGTACTTTCAAGTACTTTAGAAACTAAAAAAGTACTTGTACTTCAAGTACTTTTAAAAACATCAAGATACTTGGTACTCGTACTTCAAGTACTACTTTCCGGTACTTTGCCCAGCTCTGGCTCTATAGTAGCCAGCTAGAGAAAGGTAGCACTAATGTGACACTGACAACAAAATTCAAATATCTTGCACAATAATTATTAAAAGATTGTTTTTTTTTTCATCTTAATCGTTATTTATTTAGTAATAATTTAAGTATAAAGTGTACATTTTATTATTTTTTGTTATGGTACAGGACCCCATTGTCTACAACATTCATTTGAAACTGTTTTGTCTAAAACTAAATGGGAAGTTTTGCGCAAGAAAAATCTGATTTCCCATGTTAGACGCCTATGGCCCTTTTTTAATTAACAGCCTGTATACGATATGATTTTCTCTCCACATTTCTGTATGTATAGCTTATAGCAGATGGTGAATTGGTATACAATATAGGAAATACCTACATTGTTATTTTCTTTAATATCGTCATTGTTGCTTCCCTATTATTTTAGATGAAAATGGTTCAAATAAAGTTGTGGAGTATAAAAATAAGCATCTGAATCAATAAGCAAAATTAATTTTGCATGCTTTGTAACGGCAAAAATTAGCTATAAAAATTTCGAAAATCATCAAAAATAGTGAAAACAATTAATAAATGTTTAACGATGTATCTGTCAAGAAGGGATTACAGCTCAATCGAATTAAGAGAAATTAGTAAAAAAATAGTAAAAGTAGATGCTTAATAATGAACATTAATAAAGAAATAAAATGATATAATTGAAATACTTCGCAAATAAGGGGGTTTTTGTTTTAGCAGCTCGTCACTCATATGAAATCCATATATATTATATTGATTGGCGACTCAAAGACCACCTATAAATATATAACGAATACCGAGTTAGCGGGTGGAGTCTACTACCAATGGAAGTAGGCAAATTCAAATAGCGAACCCGTGGCTAACAGTCCAGTACTGCAATTCTCAAACAGTTTTTATTTGAATATAAATTTCTTGCATTAAACTTAATAATTTTGATACACTTGCAATTATACAGCATGTAGACTTGTACAGTGTTACAATATTAATTTGTTTTTTATGAATATAATTTAAAAACAGCATACATTTCAGGAACATTTTAGATCCACGAAGAAAACAGTTTTATATAAAAACTTATATTCGTGACGTCACATCTATATTTTCAAACTTCGGGGGACCATGAGTCGCTTATTAATAGGAAGTTTTTCACCGGATTTTCACCAATAGTCTCAGTTTTACTTATACTTTCTGATGAAATTATATAAAAATGGTGGAATTTATCAAGTAGGTACATGAATAATATACCGGTTAGTGGCGCTTAAGGATGAACATAATGACTTTATATGGGATTTTAGTTTTATGCAATGTCCTTTTACGGCAAAAACTGTAAGTGCAAAATTATTTTTTATTTTATTATAAAGAATTATTATGGAGGAAATAGTTTTAAAGTTTATAAGTTAGATTGACGTTTATAAATAATTTCTGAAAACCAGTAAAACAGAAAAAATGCCATGGATATTGCAACAAATTAACAGTAACAAAAACTGAATCATAAAATCAAAACTTATTTCAAAAAAAAATTAAAGTGAAAATAAAAATGTTTCTAAATTTATTAGAGAAATAAGTAAATTAAAACAAATAAGGGTAAAAATAAAATAAATTAAGTCAATTAAGTTAAAAATTAAAAGTAAAAACTACGAAATAACGAGTCCCGAAAATCGTTAAACAAAAAAGTAGAAGTCATCTCAACATATGGTTTTATATTTTTTGATAATGACAAAGACCACATGCTGTAGTAGTGCGTTCGTATGGAAATGTCTTGTCTGTTTGACAAAAAATTTGATGTTAAATTTTTCTTATCGTTGTGCATATGAATTTGCTTGTTATATGCACTATTGTATATTTCTTCTAATAGCTTATAATATGCTACGTACTGTAGGCAGCGCATAGACGTAGTTGGAAAATATTTCTACTTCGTTTTATTTCATCAAACAAAGTTTTCTCTTATTTCTTCTGCGGAGAATATTGTAGCGTGTAATTTAATATTTACTAAAAGATAAACTAATTACTATCAATTCGTTATTTTAATTTATACACAAATAAGATAAAGATATTTACATACAAAGAATATCATTTTTATGAATTCAAAGATATTCGTTCTTGGAAATTATTTTATCAATATATTTCAAAATTTTTATTTAACGTTTGATAATTGTTTATATTTATATTTGATTTGTTACTTCAATCGCATTATTTCTTTGTATTTATCTGATTCATGATTGAATTTCGTAATTTTAGTCTTGGACAGGATCTATAAATATTCGGATGACAATATAAAAGTAATGCGCACAATTGAAATTACATTGTATATAAATTAATAATTTTGTGCAAACAAATTAATCTCTGTAGTGTACTTAGAATTTTGTAAACCATAATTTTTTTATTATTTATTTTATGACTGTTTCAGTGATAATATATTTAAAAATAGGCAGTACATTGTCTGCCTGCGACGGTTCACTTATCTGCAGTAGGCTCTATCTAAAAAATGCTAATAATTATTGCTCTATATATGCGCTTACCAGCACCACAATTATTTGCAATAAATAGTAAAATAATGAGTTTGAACTTTGAACTATTTCCCTAATTATATAATCTGAAAACCTAACGCACAAAACGCCAGATCCGATATTTGCAGTCGCGATGAACTTACATAAAACAACCAGCTACCATTTAATTTTCTCAAGGAAACAAAAACAACTGTCGATACAATGGAGAAAGAGAGAAATTGAAAGGAGAGTGAGTGCGGGGTGTAAGGTAATGGGTGCTCTGGGTACGTTTGCTCGAAACGTAAACGTATCTAGAAAAGCTCGTTTAAGTGTGTATAATGGAGTGCTAGTGCCTGCTTTGATGTATGGAAGGGAATGTTGGGCATGGACGGGAAAGCATAAAAATGAGGTATTTACGTGGTGTATGTGGATATATAAGACAGGATCGCGTGAGGAATAATTTGGTGTATGAAGAATGTTTGGTTAGGAAGAATGTTGTTAAGAGAGTAGGAATGAGCCAGTTGAGATGGTTTGGTCATGTGGAGAGAATGAAGAGTGAACGGCTTGTGAAGCGTATATGTCTTGGTGAAATTGAGGGTGTTCGTTTGCGTGGCCGTCCAGTGTGTAAGTGGATGGATGTGATTGATAAGGTGCTAAAAGAGAGAAAGTTTCCGAGTGGGAAGAGAAGAAGAGCGTGTATGAATACGATTATGAATGTAGCCGAGGTGAAAGAAGTGTGCTTAGACAGGAATGTGTGGCGAAGGATGATTGTTTCGTAACTATTATTGTGGTCCGGTTGCGGTATTTCGCTACCGAAAATCGGTGACTTTAATATGTTAAGAGTGAGGAATATTTGTTATATGATGTCAGGTTAGTAAGAATGTTGTTGAAAGAGAGAGTGATTATTTTTGCGGTTGATATTATTATTCTTTCGGGTTTGTGCTAACCCACTAAGTGGGAAATGCGTGATTTTATGTATGTATGTATGTATGATGGCCGGAATTCCAGGATTTGGTAAATCGATATTTTGATTAACCATTCCATCACTGATTTTGTGTCTGTAAGATTGTTGATAGATAATTTTGCAGCTAGCTTTTGTTTCGTCATTTTTGACCTAGGCATTGAAAAATATGATCAGACTGCTATTTTTCGTACTCATTCTTTAAAACTGCTTACAACTGGCCTAACATATTTTAACTTGCAAGAGTAAAATGTGGATAAACACAAACGAAATTAATCGATTTTAACAAAAATAATCAACGATCAGGCAGCCGGAATTTCGGCGATCCAGCAAATTACAAGCCAGAATTTCGGGATTCGGTAATCCGGTCTTTCAATGAACCGTTCTCACCTACCTGAAATTAACCGGTTTATCAAAAATAACCGACTATTCGGAATTTTGGTGATCTAGGTGTTTCGGCGATCCCTTCCATCGCTAGATCTCATCATCAGTAGATTCGGAAAAACGTTTTAAAAATGAGAGGTGATTCAATTTACCCAACATATCAATCTAGCGAGAGGTGTACATTATTAGAATGACAGGTTTATTTAACTCAGCTTATAAGCATCCCTGAAGACAAAAAAAAATTGCCGTTAGGTCGTTCGAAATTTTATAAAATGCAACGAGGAGTCACTTTAGGAATTAATTTGTTGTTATAAGCATCGTCTACCGAAATGTGTATACTGAGTGGCGGAGAAAAAGGAATAATTGATATGATCTTTTAGGCAAATATATACAATAGGTAAAGAGAAGAGAAAAAGATAAATGTTATTTTGTTAACGAGTACTTATACCGGCGCGAATTGAAAATGAACGTATATAAATTATTCCTGGAAACAATAACAGTTAATTTTGTTGTCGCTAAGAAGAAAAACTGCTCGAATTTGAAGTTGATTCGGAGATGGCTAAACCCTGGGTATAGTATATCAGTTGTAATAAGATTACCCCATGGCAATTTATTCGTTGAAAAGGTTCGGTGTTTGTGTCTACCTCGTGGCAAAAGAGAGCGCACGCCCATGGAACCGCGCATGCGTCCATCTTGTTAGTCCTCTGGGTGGGGTGAATTCCGCCTCAGTTCTGTAGCGACCTTCATTCTGTTAGGAATTGTCATTTGAGAGTAGTGCAGAGATACTGTAGTAGCTGCAGTTTACCTGGAGCCGGCATTCGACGATATACTCGAAACTTTTCCAAGTGCTTGTTGATCAGTGTTCCAATCAAATTGTGAGGTGAATCTGAAATAATCGTAGAACATAGTGTTCAGTGTGCAGTGATGCTGGTGTGATGTGAATTTGATCGTTTGTAAGTTGGCGTTCAAGACACTGTGTTCCGTTGTGACATATTCTGGGTAAATATTCCATATGTGTTTGGTGTATAGGTTAGCTTGGTGTTATTTTTATTGATTCATAGTGAAGTGTAGTGTTCACTGTACGCGTGTAGCAGTGTTGCTTTAGCTGGCCTGGCCTACCCACATTCCTTTCCTCGGTCTCGACTCTCGGTTCTCCTCTTTCCTCTCAGTAGACTGACTACGTGTGCACAACATTTCGACCCGACAGTTTTACTTTTCAAATCGATCCGGAGAAAACTTCAAAAATCATTCAGGCTATCATCCGACGGGAGGCGGCGACGATTTTGGAAGGCCGCCAAACATGATTTTAGTTAATTATACGATGCCGCGCCGGTCAATTCCCAAACAAAATGCACAAATTTTACCAATGTTGGTTGTTCATTCATTTACTTTTATTGTGCAGGCGTAATCTAATTTGCACCGGTAATCACCACTATTCAACGGTGTGACAAGAGTGATTCATTCGACAAACTAATTAGTGATTTACACATCATCTACACCTAGAATCACATTAAAATTTACCTGCATCTTACAATTTCCTCCGCTCATTTACCAAAAAGCTGTCAGATAAATTTCTATGGACTGACCAGCTTAAAAAAATCCTGTCCTACCCATTGGAGTCTTTTCGAAGACTTCTTAAGGTCTCCTGATGAAATTATTTTTGAAACCCTTTGGATGTTAGTGTGAAGGCACCCAGGTGTTTGTTTCGTGCGCGCGCTTTCATCTTGGCTCGCCCAATTTCGGTTGAGGTCGGCTAAACTCGGCTGGACCTAGCTATCATAACCCATGAATGTAAGTTCTGCTGAAGGCCTTTCGTCTCCGATAGTTTGAAGGTCCGCGGCGGTCAAAGCCTTCCTCACATGTCAATAAACACCGCATTTTTAAACACTTCGTGAACTGACAAGTTCTTTCAGGCAGACTTTTCGAACCTGGATGGGAATAATTGTATGATCTTTACAGATTTTTACGGAAAAGTTATATGCTGAATGCTATAATTAATTTTATAAGTTTAATTGGAAGTTTCTAAGTTTTAAGAACATTTGTTACAGAGAAATTATTTCCCAGTATAATGATGCCGAACGTACAAATTAACTGCTGTAAATGTGGTGCACTCTACACAATTGCTATGAGTACATCTAATTTACAAATATATTGACATAATTGATTTCGACGTATAACGGACAACAGACAGATAGGACTGGAATAAAAACAATCATGATTATATTATTAATCAATCTACATTAAAAGTATACGTAAACACTAATTTTCAACACAAATATCATGGAATAATATACGATTTTACAATATTTAATGAATTTAGTAGAATTTTTATGAATATTACTAACAGTTGTTACTTCTAACCGGTTTCGTAGCGTTGGCTTTCAAGCGTTTGAAATGCTTCTAATAAAGATTATGCTCTAAACCTTTGTGAAGAGTATGCTTTGTTATTTAGAATTTTTCGTATACATTCTCCAGCAATAGTTGCGTGGCCGAGTGTACTCATTGACCGATCGTAGTTATGAGAACTTGAGTTTGAATCTGGTCAAAATTGTAGTGCGGTTCCTACAATAAAATTTACGTTTAAAAATAGACCTGCGATAGGAAATACAAATTTGAAGTTGAAGTTTTTAACTCCTTCACTTCGAAGTTTGAATTATTAAATTACCCTTTGAAGGTAATTGCTTATTGGACAAGAATGGTTGCTTTTTCACTACAACTAAAACTGGAAATACGTATACGTACAGAAAGGACCTACCTATCTAAATTTAAATATCGCACGGACATCGGAACAGGACCCGACAAAACCAAATGTGGATTCATTTTTTGAAATATGAATTTTTAAATATTTCACATAAATTGTTTTGTTACTCCCGAAGCCAGTGCATTTTCCATTGCAAGCTAAAAACTCTGGAAATACATATTTATATTGGATAGAAGATGAGGCAAACTTGAAAAGTTAACGTACATTAATAATTTTCAATTTTAGAAACATGTTTTTTAAATTGTCTCATCGAATTTGATTATCGAACAAAAGTAGTGCACTTTCTGTATCAGCTAAAAAGTATAGACATACATTTCTTTATAGGAAAAAACCTGTAAATCCAAATTTGAAGAGTTGAAGTTAGATTTTCAGAAATATGAATTTCTAAATATTTCCTATAAGTTGATTTGGTTATGTTCGAAAGCAGTGCATTTTCCATTGCAGCTAAAAATACTGGAAATACATATTTATATAGGATAAAAGACGCTAAAGCCAAATTTGAACAGTTCAAGTAAATACTTTTTCAATTTTGGAAACACGATTTTTTAAATTGTTTTACCAAAGCGGATTATCGCCTAAAAATGGAGCCCTTTTCGTATTAGCTAAAAACAATGGACATGTGTTTCTGTACAGGAAAAAAACCTGCAAAATCGAATTTGAAAAACTGAACGAATTCCGTAAATCTGATTATTTTGTTAACAAAAGTGGTAAAATTTATTATTAATGGAGATGAAATGATAAAGACGCGCACAAACATTCATATCCTAGCTGGGATTTAAACCCGGAACCTTCGATTTACTAAGCGCTATACATCGGTCGGTGCAAATTTTTAAATATTTTACCGATTTACCTTACACTTTTATAATAAAAACATGTTGTAGTAAGTCTTTATTGAGCAGATTGGTACACCCTAAAATTAACAAAAAAAAATGACTATATTGTTTTAATACGAATGGTAGAAATATACCGGGTGTCTTGTCTACTTGAAATCTGTTATATATGGAATTTCATGTTAATTTTTTAATTTTGCTGTAGTTACTTACCTATTAATCAAGAAGGAAAAATGTAAATACAAAACTTGTTCACAATTAATTATAATACATGATATGATACTACAATTAATTTATTTTACGAAATAATAATAAGTATAATTCGCAATTTACAGCATATTTCAGAGTGCCATGGAACAAGTGATGTGTTATTGGTTATTAAATCTGTGAAACTAACAAAACATAAGAGAAGCTGGGTCCATGGCACTTTGAAATATATTCAACAAGTTTTTTATTTACAACTTTACGCTAAAATTAATAAGTAACTACAACAAAATGAAAATCTGATGTGGCCAGCACATAACCTCTCTCCAGATATTTTACCTGGTTGTACGCATAAAACGAAAAATATTTTTAAATACAAATACATATACTCATGTCTCACTACAAAATAATTCTCACATATATTTGCAAAATCTATGGGATATTTTAATATAAATTAAGTACAATACATACATTTTCTTTATATTCAATATCCTGAAATTTTCTTTTTCTACTTTCGTTTTCTTTTTCTTTATATTCGTGATTTTTTCGCAAATTCTTTTTTACGTAATTTTTTTTTGCGTTGACTTTTTTTTATTTTCATAATCTTCATAATGATGTACAAATATTTTTGACAGTGGCATACAAATATTTTTGACAGTGACATTTATGTGTCAATTACAAACATTTGAGTTTCTTGTCTTGATGTAGTTTGATCTGAGAATTTTTACATCAAATTATTTTATATGCATTTCTTTATCTCTAAATCTATAGAAGATATAATAATGAATTTATATTTATTGAATAAAGAATTTAACGTTCTTTAATATAAGTATTTGCATAAATTTTCGATAAATAATATTTAGATGATTTTTTTCCTGTAACTACTACTTCCGGTTGTCCAATTGTTACCAAAACTTAATCAACTCTTCCCATTATTGTTAGATTGAGGAATCCGTAGTTAAAAATGTCTTAAGTCTTCTAGTATTTGAGAAATCGTGGATCCAACATCCACACACACACACATACGGACATCATCGTAAAAATGTTAATCGGATTCTAGGGACCTTAAAACAGAGGTAAAAATTAACATAATATTTCCTATATAACAGATATCAAGTAGAGACCCGGTAACAAATACAGTCTGGTCGTGAATTTGGGAATCTAGGTTCGATCGTGACCAACGCCAAATTCATTTAGAATTTTAAAAGGCACAAAAGTGATTTGAGTGTTGCATTCTCTACGCCAGGAATTAATACCCATGAGGTAATACATAATAAACGCCCGTACGGTACGAATATGTCATCATCATTACCGATATCTGTGTACAAAGCAGATTGGCACAGCGAGCAATATGCTGTGATGATATATTTCTTTATTTAATAAAATATTCTGATGTATGACAGGCTCTTGCAATATGAGTTTTGGAAAGCTAAGCACGATGATTAATATAAAGAATGAGATCTAGTGGTAGATAAGAACACGTATGATGATGCCTTATGTAAGGCACGTGTATAATTGCAAGCAAGTCCATGTTATTATGTGTTTTATGTAAATACGAGGCAATTGTGTTGTACAGCGTGAGAAACTAGGCCACCTTAGCCACTAACACTCCGTTACACACTAATTTTATTCTACATTTGTCAACGAAAGTAAAATCTCACATCAAACATATTTTTATTTCTTTTATACTGAACAAAAAAGCAAAGGGCAATGAAAATTCATCGCCTGATAAAATTATAAGGGTTTAGTGGTCACGTAAATATTTTTATGTGTACTGTGACCACGGGTAAAATGCCCTCTGGGATTGGGACGGTTAATTAAAATAGACGAGCACACATTTATAATCTGCGATAAGTAGTCAGTAGCCGCCTAAGTAGCTTTGCCACTTTTTACACAGAAATTTTTGGGTTTACGATAACAAATTCGGTTTAACAATTGCTAACAGATGAATGCATATTCTTCAGACCCAGGGTAACAGAATTTTCATGCCGTTTTATTAAAAATATGCTTTATACACTCGGGTGCAAAGAAAACGGGCCAATATTTTTTTATTTTTACTTTGTTAATTATTAGTGCTGTTGACAAAATTCGAATTTTGAAATATTCGAAATTCGAAAAATGAGCTTTATACTTTTTCGAATTATGAATTTCGAAGTCAAAATTCGGAATATTTTTCGAATTTTGTAATTCGATACTTGATGCCGTCATCTATTTATTTGTGTTTTACAATGACATGACTTGTTTAAACTTGCTCTCTGAGTCCAAACACTGAGATTTGTCGCTTATTTGTTGAAAGTAAAATATTCTTAATTAACATGTCGCCGCGAAGTAAAATTTGGAAAAAAAATTTCTGAAATTAAAAATGACAAAGCAAAATGCAATAAATGCTAATTAACTTACTCTTGAAAATATATAATTATAACTTCGTAAATACTCGAAATTGGAATTTTGAATTTGTATGAAATTCAGTTGAAAAATAATTCGAAAGTCGAATTTTAATCTAAATTCAAAATTTCGAATTATTTTTTAACTGAATTTTCGAATTCCATTTTTTTCAAAATCAACAGCACTATTAATTATCTCGGCAACTATAAAGGTGCATTCACAAATGAAAATTAGATTTAGATTTATGGTTTATACTTTAGATTTAAAGACTTTGGCCGCATATTATGAAATGACTCCATTCACACTTCAGAATTTAGGGTCTCTAAATCCAAATCATACAGCTAAACATTGCAAGGTTCAAACTTTAGGTTTATGATTTAATTTGACATCACAAACGAGTCTGAAATGATATAGATATATACACCCATCTTTATTTAGTATCCACTTGGTGGGTTCGACTTTTTACACAAATGCGAGAAGAACATGGAGACTGTCATAACTTAATTGCTGAAATATTGAGTACTGCTCTACCGATATTTTAATCTTGTTTTTGCAGCATTTACATAGATGTCTGTACAGGATGTCTCATTTTCGTTGTTTTTTTAAGATATCTCGGGTAATATTAATAATAGAGCAAAACTGATAGAGAAAAATTGTCTTAACAAATTTTTTACCGTTTTGTATAGAGAATAAAATGGCGTAATTACATTTTTTTAAAACCTAATAATTCTCGAGATATAACACAAACTTATGATTTTTTAAATAGGACCCTGTATTGAAAATAGTCTCATCTTTTTTCTTAGTTTATTAGCTTTTCAATGATATTTAATAAGTCTACATTCTTTTGTTTTAAACCTGAATGAAAGGCGAATTATTAATTTATTGAGGTGAAAATATCGGAAATTATTAAGAAACAAATGAAAAAATTTATTACAGATCATCATTTTTTATTTTGATTCTATATTCTTTTATTCTTAACCAATTATTTTTGGGTTAGTTAAATTACTATTTATCGACGTTAGAATTGACTGTGACACAATCCGGAAAAAAATGATTTAATATGCTTTTGAAGTAAATAAATTGAAAAAAATGAGTAAAACTGAAACAAATACTATTAAAAATATACATATGGTGATCTGTAATAGGTTTTTTCATTTGTTTCTTAATAATTTTCAATTATTTCACCCCAATAAATTGATAATTCATCTTTTATGTATGTTTAAAACAAAAGAATGCCGACTTCTTATATATTATTGAAAAGCTTATAAAATAAGAAAAACGATGAGACTATTTTCAAAATGGTTCCCATTTAAAAATCATAATGTTTGTGTTATATTTCGAGAATTATTAAGTTTAGATAAAATCTAATTATGCCATTTTATTCTATCTAAAAACTGGTACTTTTTTTGTAAAAACAATTTTTCTCTAACTATCATAATAAATAATATATGATATATTTTCAAAATGAGCGAAAAACGAGTTTTTGCCTGTAGCTTAGAAACAAGTGAAGATCGAAAATTCCTGTGGTGACTATTAAACTTTTTAAGCCCCCGCACGGTGCAAATATTTCATCATTACCGATATCTGTGTACAAAGCAGATTGGCACACCCAGCAATGGGTAATAAGCCGTGATGATATATTTATTTATTTTTGTTTTTGCAAAACATCTAAGTATGAAATAATTCTAGATTATTGGATTTCAACTATAGTATTTACTAACCTTACAATAATTTCATGTTTGAAAATTATTATTGTCCATTAAATAAACCGATAAGTACCTACCATATGTTACCTTTTTGTTCATTGCAATAGTCTGTCTTTCATTGGACAAAAATAAAAGTTTTATTTAAAATGTTTTAAAAACAATGCTGTTAACAAAGACGAAAATAAAAACTGGCCCGGTTTCGTTGCATCTGAGTGTATTATAAAACAGGGGTTTATGAAAGACGGACGAACTTAAGCAAACGAAACTATGCGTAAATTTTTCGATTGTGGTGTAAATTAGTTAACAAATTCTCATTCAGCATTTATTTTTACAAACCGGACGTTTCGGTATACTAGTTCAAACTCATAATTAAAAGCGGGCAATTGCATATATTGTTTTTATTAGGCATATCAACAAAATCTTTTCATATGTCCACGTTTTATTAAAAGTTAATGCCAAATATTGTTATTTTAGTAATATTGTAGCAAATAAATACATTTTTATTATAATTTGAATCTTTTTTTCATGATAAAAACCAACAATTTTTATTTACAAAATCATTTGATTTAATCACGATTTAAATCAGGCCAACATTGGTATTTAATCTGCACTTCTTATTATTTCCAAAATTTTTCTATGATTTTAGAACAAAAATAATATGTAGGTATCTTTTTTACCACTCATTCGGTTTTTTTGTTAGTTGTTGAATTTTTTATAATTTCATTCAAAAATAAAGGACACCACGTATCCACCACTATTATGGCACATATTACAAAAATATGAATAAATACTACTCTAAATCCTCTAATTAAAAAATAAATACATATATTTTTTGTCGATTTTTAGAGGTCCATTAGGTTTTGAGACCCCCTGCGGTAATCCGCTGGAGAATATATACGTTTCTGCGATAGAACTGCATTGTTAGATAAATACAAGTTGAAGTAATTTCTGAGAAAATGTGAAAAAGAATATTTCCGATCGAGTAGTCACCAATTACGATATCCTGGAGTCGGGGATTTCGAAGAATCGTAGTACGACATTCTTCACTATCGTTTATTTTTAAACTAGAGGATTTAAACTCAAAGATCAGATTTACTCAACAGAACATCGGAACAACAAATTTAAATTGCGAAATTTCATCAATACGATACCTACAAGAACATCTTTTAATGGAAATACCACAGAAGATAACTTAAGGTGGAAGAATTTACGACAGATTTAAATGAAATTTAAATGTTATTTTTCATTAATTTTTAAACAACTATGCAAAATTGTATAAAGGATTACCATCTGTGAGCTTAGATATTTAATGCTAAACTAGAGCAAAACTACAATTGACCCGAGAATGCGAAGGAAGTTTTTTTTTTGTAATTCATACAATATACAACAGATTTGTTTAAAAAGCTACCTAACGACAGTTCACGGCACTATTTATACATGAGATTAAAAAAATGTCCAGACACCAACTAGTTTTGTAGTAATTTTCCTCGAAACTTGGAAAATTGATTTTGTTGGAATTTTTGCATTTATTAAAACAGTAATTGAGAATTGCCACCATTGGATTCTCGAGAACTATAAAAGATACGATGTCAGTTAAACTTTTTGTGCGACTTTGAAGGGCCATCTCGGTTGTACTTTTGTTTTTCCAAAAATTCACATAGGGCTCTAGATAATGACAAAAAACTGAATTTTGATAATTTTTTCTTTTTCAAACAACTTTTAAATTATTAGTAAACGAGAAAAATGTTCCAAATAAAGAAGTTAGATATTTTTATTACCTAACCAGTGGCGTATGAAATACATTTTTATATCCGTAAATTTCCGAGATATAATACTCTTATATTCTTTTGAAATGCAACCCATATCTGATTTTATGCTAAAAAACGTTATTTTCTCCATTAATTTTTCTTGAGTATTCTTAATATTTTAAAATATTTGATATTTACAACAACAATTCATTTCGTTTAATAACTAAACTATTAAAAATTAGAATATTTTTATAAATTCTTTTACTTACAATTAGTGAAACTTTTATATGAGACTGTCATGGTAGTATGGTACGACTAGCGAATAAAAGTTGACGTTTAAATTATTTTGTAGATGTGGTTTCTTTTGAAACCCTAGAGAAGAATAGAATTGTATGAAATATTAAGACATGAAATTTTTGCATTAACCCATTTAAACACTGGAGTAGGAAAGCACAGAAATACATTACTATATCTAGCTGAAAAATGGCCGACTAGGGTAACTGAATATCAAAACAGGGGTTCGTTTAAAATATTTTTCGTTTATGTTGATAATAATAAATAAATAAATAAATAACAAGATATTTTGATCTTTAAACTATTTAGTTTGACAATTCTATGAAATAGGATTATTTTTAATTAACGAACGAACTAGAATTTGAGGTATTATAGTTATATCAAGGCCGCGAAATCACTCTTTAGCGTACCGAGAGAAAAATTGTCGCCGAGGCCGCTTGCGGCCGAGGCAAGACAATCTCGAGGGCGCTAAAGGATCTCGCGGACAAGGTGTACACAATTGTTTTTGTGCAACCGTAAAAAATATGTAATTACAAATTTTATTAATTTTAAACAGTTTCATTGAAATAGAAACTTAGCTTTCAAGGTGGCTATGGGATTGACATTTGATAAACAAAACCATGCAATTCTCAAGTGTCAAAGTGATTGTTTACTTAATTTCGCGGCCGCTATCATAACAACAGTCGCGAAATCCGGCCTGTATTGCGGCTGCGAAATGTTTATTTCGCGTCCGGTTGCACAATTTTTTTTTTAAATACATCCCTGAATCCTGTTGCTAAGGTCATTTTAAATGCCCGCTGATATTGAGTACAATTCTGATCTTCTGTAACGGAATACGTAAGGATCAGTTTCCCTTCAAATCAAATATAGGGAAATATTTTCGCCAGTCTACGTCAAATGGTATGACCGATTTTGTTAAAATTTGTACCAAGTTGTAGGAATAAGTAAATTTTAGTAGCTCCTTGAATAGATTGCTTACTAAATGATAGTAAAACTTACAAACAAATAAAATGGCTCATATTCTTTCTTTTATTAGTATTTTTGTTAAAAGCAGTGTTTGACAAAATAATGACATAATAGCATATTTTTATTTTCAGTTTTATTATAAAAGAGACCATTTGATTCATTCGAACGAAGAATGAAATATTTATCGAGTAATATATAGATAGTCATAAAACATAAAACTGATTAGTTTTTGTTTCCATAAAACTTTATATCCAGTATCACGTCATTATAAACGAATTCTAGGAACAATTACTGTCGCACAATAACGGAAATATCATCTAAATATCATTTACAGACAAAAAGTTATTTAAATATTTAATGAGAGTATTTTACGAGGTAATATAAACGGTTCGATTGAACACCACTGTCACTTGAAAGTTTCCCTAAACAGTTAAAAAATTTCATAGCAAGTGCGAGTCATAAAACGAGATGAAAAAACGTTAAAAAGAAAAGGGATGGTGAAGAGAAGAGTGTATTGTTTACGTGATGGAGATGTTAGTGATTACACTCACATCGGAAATGGTCTGCGTGGATGTCATATTGATTTCTTTACCTGCCACCTCACACAAAGTGATAGAAATATGCCCCTACACTACACCACACCACACTATTGATTTTTAATCATTGTTTTATCCAAACTAAGTTTTATTTATCGTACGAAACTAATGCGTTCTTCAAAGTATAATCGGGTCGAGGTATCAGACAATGCCAATAAAAAATGTGAACCATAAGTAAATCTTTATTTTGTTTTTAGATATAAATAAGAATAATACAAACTTTTTAGTTTATGTTCTGTATTTTAATTAATACCCGACGTTTCGGCAGCATATAGTGCTGCCTTCTTCAGGAAAAATACATAAATAAATAATAACAAAACATTAGCAAAAAGTAACAAACAGGGCTGGCTTGATTTAAATAAAATAAATAAAAAAATAAATATATCATGACGGCATATTACCCATTGCTGGGTGTGCCAATCTGCTTTGTACGCAGATTTCGGTAATGATGATGGCTTGATTTAAATCAATTGTTTTTTTTAATCATAAATAAAATTTTATAAAATAATACTATTTTTGTAGAAAATCAATTGTTTTTCAAATTATTTTAGATACCTACAGAGTTAACAAAAAATCTACTATGGTAATATAATATACAAATATATACATGTATAGCAGGTGTCTACTTTTTTATGGACTATAGGAAATACAATGGTAAAATTTTCATATATTTGTAAATTATGCCGAATTGAATTTAGAACTTAAGTAAAAGTACAAAAAATGTTCAGAATTAAATACTGAATCAAATGAGCCTAAATTTATTGATATAATATACAGAGCTGGGATAAGTACTCTGAAAAAGTATTTAAATACTAAGTATTTAGTATTTCAAGAAACGTACTTAAAGTATAAGTACCAGTAGTACTTACAGTACTTTTTCCAAAGTATTTAAGTACTAAATACAAGTACCTATATTTTATTTATTTAAAGTCAACATTTCGGCCAGCAATAAAACAATAAAATCTATTTATATTGTTTCAAACAATAGTAAGAATAATTATTGACCGATACAAATATTTTTTCATATAATAAATGTAATACTTACCTTCAGGGACCGGAAACCGAACCGAACCTGAACTGAAAACCGTTCCGAACCTACCTTTTTTGTGAACCTGTACCAGAACCCGAACCACATCAGTTAATTTGGTCGACATGAACCCTACCGGAAATGAACCCACTATTTTCGGGTTCAAAAAACCTGGTTCACTGAACCAATATGTTTTAATACTTGTATGACACATAGTTGCAAATAAGATTAGTTTTGTACTGCAATAATTATCATTAAACAAAACCTACATTTTTAATATTTTATTTCATTATTTGAAGTTGAGGAAGATTTATTAGAAAGCTAGTGAAAGGTAATGAAAAAGCCCAAGCAGAAATATTAAAATTAAAATAAACCTAATTTGCAAGTACATGGTTTTTAAAAATTATGAAGACGTCCAAAGACTTCCAAAAACTGCTCGTATATTAAATTGTTGGGAATAACAATTTTTTTTTATACTCTGTGACGTTTGCGCAAATTGAGATAGCATTTACAACTACAATGTAAATAATTCTTTTTATTTTTCATTTTTATTATTTACCTAATATAGTAATATTATTTTGTTATTATTGAGCATAGCCCGTTTTATTTACCTTACTTACTCGTTTGTGCATTTATTTTATTTCAAATACATAATTTTAATTTTTCGAACCAGAACCGGAACAGAACCTGTACCGAACCACATAAAACTGTTTTTCTAAACCCGAACTCAACCTGAACCCAATTTAATTTTCATTTTCTCCATTCCAATATTTACCTAATATATTTTATTTTGGGCCAAAAATTTTAACACGCATTTATGACAAAATAAATATATTACATTAAAGTACATTTTAAGTACATTTTTTACTTACAGTATTAAGTACATATAAATTTTGTTTTAAGTACCAGTAGTATCTCTTGATAAAAGTACTTTAAGTAAAATATTTAAAGTACACAATGTACTGTAAGTAATACTTTAAGTATTTTTACTTTCAGTGTTACCCAGCTCTGATAATATATAACTATTTAGGTAGGCAGGGTTTAAGTATAAAGTTTAAACAGGCGCGCGTGGACTCCTTATTACTACGTATAAGCAAAAATTCAAATGCATTCTTTGGTTTTTTTTTACAGATTTCGTTTTCCTTTATGAAATAAAATAATTATATTGCTTTTAAAACAATTAAAAAGTGCAATAACATCAACAGGTCCTTAAAAATAAAAAATAAAATCATGATTCATTTTATTTTTTTTTAACTCAATGATTTTTGATTTTTTCAAATAAATCATGATTTTGCTAACCCTGGTAACAAAATTACAATATATTTAATGTAGGAAGCCATGCTCGACTAAGTTCCAATCCGTCGCAATGATTGAGATTGTTATAAATCTCCATGGCTTCTCTAATTACTAGTTGATGAGGCGTGCAAGTCTTGCAATAATTTTTGTTTCTTCGAATTTGATTTGGTGTAATTCTTCCAAGGCATGCTCTGCAACAGACGATTTTCCAGGCTGGTTTAATTTGATCGCTGGTGGTCATTCAATCTTGTAGAAATAGTTCTGCCGAAACGTCGGGTATTAATTAAAACACAGAACGTAAGCTAAAAAGGTTGTATTAGTCTTACAGTATTATTTCTGTAAGATTTTTTAATAAATAAATAAGTTAAAATGTAACAATTCCGAAAACAATTCATAATTAATTTTGCTGTTATTTATAAACAACAAGAAAACAAATTGGTTATAAGTTTTTTGAACCTTCTATAACTACTACGTTGTCCAAATTTTGTTCAGCAATTCAAAATTCTAAATCTTTACATACAGGGTGTTGACGATCAGGTGCGAACATAGGGATTTAACATGGGATTTTAGTTTTTTTTTGCAATTTCCTACTCTCCTGTTCATTTTACGACAAAAACTGTTGTACAGAATTAAAAATAAAATAAATGAATATATCATTACGGCATATTAGATTACCCATTGCTGGGTGTGCCAATCTGCTTTGTATATATATAGATTTCGGTAATGATGACATATTCGTACCGTATTGGAGTTTACCAGACGTCAACTCACTGGCACTCATTGCTGACGTGGATAATACACCACGGGGGTCACTTTTGTACCATTTAAAATTCGAAATATTTCTTTTGGCGTCGGTCCCCAAATAAATTAGATGTCCAATCATTTTTCTGATGCCAAGTACCTATTGTATTTTATTTCTTTAACAAGTTTAACAATGTTTTACAGTGAGTGAGCCTACAAATATCTAGGTCGATATTCAGCCCAATTTTATAAGAAAGTTGTTAAATGCAATTGCTTGCTAGCAAGGTTGCTAAATTATAAAATTTTAACAACACCGTCCGAAAATTGACATTCCGTAAAAAGTATGTTAGCATCCTTGCTAAAAGAAATTATGTTAATCACTAGTGGATAAATTACGGTGTGAAATGACTGACATCTTGTGAGCTACATAACCTATATATTTAATGTAGCTGTCATAATTTATGAATGATTTGTGGATAAAATGTTGTTTTGTAACTACAATTAATAGTATTCATTTTGTACAGAAAGGATATACATATGTGCTGATAGCATAATACCAAATTATTCTAATCACCTGGAGAATATTAAAATATTCGCTTTCGCCTTGTCACGATCCCTGTATCCCATAGACCATATACCTACTCTTTATCTAAAGTAGATCTCGTTATGTTTCAAATGAAGGATCCAAATTAAATTTGCTAGAAGAATATATTACTACGTTTACATGCAGTTTTGAAAATGGTTTCAGTTTTCAGTCAAAATTACGCAAAACTGTTTACATGCAATTTTAAAACCTGATTTATAGATTGATTTAAAAACAGTTCCGGCGCATGCGCATTTGACTGATGTAACAGATCCTCTTCACTCCCAATTCTTCGTTTTGTCATTTTTCCAATTATTTTTTCTACTTTGTACCACTGCGCACCAAAACTACACAACTTTCAGTTTATTTGTAGGCTACTAACACCAATTACCACAAAGCGACAGAAACGTTATGCTACGTACGCGTGCGCAATATCGAAAATGAATTCAAAGTGTTTACATGAGCAGTTTTGAAACTAGTTTTCAAGTCAAACCCATGAAATTTAGAACTCAAAACTGTTTTGACACTGTATACATGGCGTTTTGAAAACGGTTTGAAAACTGCATATGTAAACTCAGTATATGAAATAGAAGTCATTAAACACAATAAGAAACTTTTGAATGACCAAACAAATATACTTCTCTTGTAAATCTTGGATAAATAACACCGGTATTTCCTGTTGTATCTAGCTCTAATAATTGTCACCACATACCTGAATCAGTTCGTATAGTAATTCTATTGTACGTTCATCAGTCTTCTGAAGGTACCTAGTGTAAAAGTAGAAATCGCAGTAAAAACTGTTTTTTACTCTTATATGATCAAAATAAATCGGGTTACTGGTATCCTGAAATTGATATTATTCCAACATTTGTTGCCTCCTATTTTTATTTGGTTCATATGTACAAAAGATTGTACAATCATGGGATTGTAAGACGATTGTAATGATTGTACGCAAGAATGTACAATATTTGCAAAGATTGGAATGCTGTAATATTATTTATTTTATTAATCAGTATTACTTAATTTTACAATTTTTAATATAATATTTGACTACAGAATTCACTCAAATTCTTTATATTTCTTGATAATCTAAATTAAACCAAATCTCAATTAATGGTGTTTCGTTATTTGAGAAATAATGCATAGGTCACTAGATATAGGCGAAATATATATTTTTTTTATTTTTACGTTCATTTGCTTCAAACAGCAAAAATATAACAATTATTAAATTTATAAACATTATTTTTAACATACATAGCACTGAACATTTTTTAAATTTCGTTATAAATATGTCTGCCTATTATGACGTCCATATAAAAATATTAAAATTAATTGAAGCACAAGATTTTATAAATTTTGAGAACTGAATAAAGAAATTATTAATGAAAATATTTAAATTATCATTTTTAATGGTGTTTTCAAGTGTTCCATGTAACAAACATTGTTTTAGTCCCCTAAAGATATGCACATCAAAATCAAATATTACAGATTTGAAAAGTATTCGTAAAAATAAAAAAAGAAAATGTAAAATTTACAAATTGCTTATATGACAGTGATCTATGCATATTTGCTCAAATCACAAAATATCTAACATTCAAATGTCCTCCTAAATAGGCAAAATTTTTGTTTAATTTAATCGACTTGGTATCTTTTATATTTCTTGATATTATACTGTTAAAACTGAGTTAAATCAAAAATACTAACGAAAATCACTAAGGCAAACACTATTCACTACGGCATATGGCTTTGCACATTTTCATTGCGCATAATATGTGATTGTAAAGACTGTACATCATTGTAATGATGACTATACTGACTGTAGCGTGATTGACATGATCGTAAGGATTGTAACCGACTGTAACGTGATTGTAATGATTTTAAATGAACGTAGTGAATGTAGGCAGCGATTGTAATGAATGTATCTATGATTATAAGCGATTTGTACAATGATTGTAGGAGTGATTCACTCCTCGGGTATTTTTAATAATTTCAAATTAAATTTAGACTTATACCTACTGCTATAACTTCTTCGGCAATATGAAGAAAGTTCAAATAAAAGAAAAAACCCTGCGGGGTCCATTACTATACAAATACGGATTAAAATTCGAAGTATATGAAAGTTACTAACTATTTAGCAATAGCCTACAAGTTGTTGCCAGAATAAGCAACCGCGTTAACAACTAGTTACTAAAATTTAACGACTTACAAATTTATAGAATACGAAATGCAAACAAATTGGTAAAGTTAGCAAGTCACTTGGTATTTAACCACTTTTTGAGGTTGCTAAACGTTAGCAACTTCCTTACAGAATCGAGCTGATTGTCATATTGTTCGACAAAATTGTTAAGAAATTAACATTTTTAATGATCGAATATCTCGATAAACGGTACAATATATCGTCATTATATCTGCGAATAAAAGAAGATTGACGCACCCAGCAATGAGTAATAAGCTTCTTGATATATTTCTGCAATTCTGAGAAAACAAATTTGTACATTGCTGCAAAAACGAAGAAAGAAAAATAGTTCCCCTTTTGATATAATACCCTCGCTGGCAAATTCGATAGTATACAGTGCACTATACTTGGCTTGTGTATATGTATTCTGTATGTAAGTTAGTGGCGCCGTTGTGACTCAACACAGATCGAAACAGGAAGAACGCGCCACGCAAACTTACGCCGCACTATGTAAATACAAAACATATACCCCTAATGACCACCATACAAATTCATTAGAAACAACATTTATCTCTATATCGTTAATAAGATGGATTCTACACTAATATATCACGGGATCATTATTGTGCAGAAAAATTTGTGGGCGAAACCAAAAGACCAAAACATATTTGCTTCGGTAATATACTGAGACGTAAACCGTGACGTAGGCGTTTAACAAGTTTTTCCCAGATATTATATCCCGTAAAAATAGAGATTTAAGGTGCATTCACAAATGAAAATTAGATTTATGATATTTGTTTAGATTTAAGTAAGTCATTCATAAATGCAAGTTTAATTTAACATTAATTTAGTTTTGATTGTACTGACATCTATGTAAGTGCTACAAAAACAATATTAAGATATCGGTATAGTAACGTTTTTATTTCTTTGGGTGAAGTGTAAATATTAGACAATTATTATTAATTAAAATAAAGGTTTATTAAACTATAATGAAAGTTACTATTACTAATATTAAAAAAATATTAAAAACTAATGAAGACTAAAACTATAATTAACTAGATAACACTAACACTATTTATTTAACCAATTAACACTACTATTTATTTCCACGATATTACTTATGATTTATTTCACTACGCGTTCCAATCTTAGACTGCCGGTCTGTTGCAGACTCTTGTAGATTATTTACGTGATATTTATCTAAATAAAATAAATAAATAAATATATCATCACGGCATATTACCCATCGCTGGGTGTGCCAATCTGCTTTGTTCGCAGATATCGGTAATGATGATGACATATTTGTACCGTGCGGGCTTTTATCAGGCGTCACCTCACGGGCACTCATTGCTGGCGTGGAGAGTGCACCACAGGGGTCAATTTTGTGCCATTTTGTGATATTTATATCACCATATTTAGGTCACTATATACTTATATCATGTTCAACTGTCCGCCTACCGACCTCCACAGCGACTATATACTCAACTGACTCAACAGCGTCTGTATATTTAACTGCTCGGACAGAAGTCACCTCTTTCACAACACTATCTGTCTATTTATGTAACTGTCTGTCTAACTTCCACAGCCTCAGTATCACCGACTGTCCGTATGCCACAATTCTTCAACACCACTGCCGAGTATTCACTTCCACCTGCCGTTAC
The DNA here is from genome assembly GCA_963082715.1 of Harpalus rubripes. Classification (NCBI taxonomy): domain Eukaryota; kingdom Metazoa; phylum Arthropoda; class Insecta; order Coleoptera; family Carabidae; genus Harpalus; species Harpalus rubripes. Next base: position 47,313,757 of record OY720458.1, on the reverse strand, counting down.
TGTCCCCATATACCTAGCTTCCCAATACTCTTCAACACTACCGAATATTCTCTTTAACAGCTATTCTGGTATACCAGTAACTTCCCGAGTACCAACTCGACACCAACAGCATACGCTTACTACTATACTGCTGTGCTTCTCAACTCACTAACACTTTACTCTCTAACACTCCATGTCAATGTCTCTATGACTCTGTATGTAACTAACTCTTGAATATAGCTACGTCCCTTTTATACAGCTGCTATTATCTTCTAGAAAAGCCCTAGAATGTTCGACCACATAATAACAAAGAACACAAAAGGTTCAGGCGACCGCAAGTAATTACACATGTCGCGACTCGTCTGTTTACCTCGCCCGGCTGCTAGCGCGATTGCGTCACCTCTATAAATAGACACTCGCTTACAGCGGCGGCGACGGCGGGCGTTCCACAAGTAAATACTAAATAAAGATGAGTGTATATTTCTATATCGTTTTAGACTCGTTTCCATTGGTGAAGTTTGTGACGTCAAACTAAATCATAAAGCTAAAGTTTGGACTGTGCAATGTTTAGCTTTATGATTTGGATTTAGAGACACTAAATTCTGAAGTGTGAATGGAGTCAAAACATAATATGCGGTCAAGGTCTTTAAATCTAAAGTATAAACCATAAATCTAAACCTAATTTTCATTTGTGAATGTACCTTTAAGATGCATTCACAAATGAAAATTAGGTTTAGATTTATGGTTTATACTTTAGATTTAAAGACTTTGGCCCCATATTATGTAATGACTCCATTCACACTTCAGAATTTAGGGTCTTTAAATCCAAACCATAAAGCTAAACATTGCAAGATCCAAACTTTAGGTTTATGATTTAGTTTGATGTCAGAAACTTCACCAATGAGAACGAGTCTGAAATGATATAGATATATACACCCATCTTTATTTAGTAGCCACTTGGTGGATTCGGCTTTTTAAACAAATCCGAGAAGAACATATGGAGACTGTCATAACTTAATTGCTGAAATATAACCAATAATGCGAAGGGAATGACAGTTTCACGGCGCACAGGTCTCTTGTTGAGTACTGCTCTACCGATATTTAAATCTTGTTTTTGAAGTATTTACACAGATGTATGTACATATCAAACTAATTTTCAGGTAATTTAAACTTACATTTGTGAATGACTTACTTAAACCTAAACAAAAACCATAAAGCTAATTTTCATTTGTGAATGCACCTTTAGAGAATAAAATTCTGAATTTTTAGGTACCAAATTTTTAAATTTACAATTTTGATGCCCGGGTAAATTTTATCTAAAGACGTTGTATAAACAGATTTATTATGCTTTATTTCAAGAAATGAACGTTGACAAATTGTCTTATACCTATTTTTGACAGATTATTTGGGTTTGACAGTTTACATGACATACATTTTTTTAAATACTCGCATACTAAATTAATTTTTACCAAGCATTTAATTTCAATTTAGTTGGACTCTTGGACACCAAAGGCGTAAATTTAAAAATTTTAGCTTCCAAAAATTCTAAATTTTATTCTCTAAATCTTTATCTATAAAGCACTACATAATATTTTTCGGGACAGATAATATTTAAGAAAATCTGTTTTCCCTTGTTAAACGCCTGTCACGGTTTTTAATGTTCACCGTGTGTAGTACCATACCGGGTAGCTACTTGAAATCTGTTACATGTTACTTTTTTTTGTTTTACTGTGGTTTGTTTACTTGTTAATTTTTAAAAGTAAATGCAAAACTTGTTCAGAATTAAAAATTATACAATTGAGACAAAACTTACAGGCATTGTTTCCAGCAGAACACGGTATATTAAAAAAATTAAAATATAAAAGAGACAAAAAATCTTTTTCCGGCACAAAAAACGGATCACCTATTTTTTTGTAATTATTTTGATAGCTATAAGAGCTACGAAGTCGGTTAATTAGACAAAAGTTGTCCTATATTAGGATGCTATTTTAGCAATGCAATGTTTATTCGGTTTATTCAGAAGAAATGTATAGGTCACTAGATACAGACAAATATGTAAATTTTGCAGTTTTTTAGTTTCTACAACATTTCGAAGTATAAAATAATTCTGTAATTTTAATATGCACTGCTTTCGGACAGTATTTTAATCTCTTTCAGATGGCGATACTAATTTATTTATAACTATTGGACTTCAAGCCAGAGTCCAATCCCGAAAACCTATTTGTGGTCAGTTGTTAGCTGTTGGAACAACTAACGACTGACAGCTGACCACAAGAATGATTTCAGATTCTGAATAGTCTGTAGCATCGTTATACGAGATTTTGTTTCTGCGTAACAGCCCATCAGGTTTAGCACGGACTCTGCCTTGAAATCCAATAGTGATACACAAAGTAGTACCGCCATCCGAAAGAGCTTAAAATACTGTCCTGAAGGAGTGCAAATGATAATCTAGAATTCTTTTATACTTAGCAGTTTCGTAAAAACAAAAAAAATATGAAAAATTCACATATTTATCTGTATCTAGTGACCTATGCATTTTTTCTGAATAAACAATGCATTGCTAAAATGGCATCTAATATAGGACAATTTTTGTCTTATTAACCGACTTCGTAGCTCCTAACAAAAATGAAAATAAAGAATAGGTGATTCTTTTTTGTGCCGGTGAGTGTACTTTAAATAATTATGTTCGGTAATTCGATGCATAAAGTTGCGTTGTATTAAAATTTAAATGATTTTTTTACGGATATCAAATTAGAAATCTAACAGAAAATGTAAAGAAAAATTGATTTAGTCGCTAGACAGCATTTGAGGTTTTATAATTAGAAATAAAATCTGACAGGATTTTGATAATGATAAGTATGTTTTACTTCCGTTCCACAAATTTATCTTTTCTTTTTATCATTCTATTAAAAACTATACAAAATGACAATAATAACAACTGAACTGATATAAATGTGGGAAATTCCTCAAATGTGGTATTAGGTGTTAACAATTATATAAAGGTGTACCGAAACGTCGGTTGTGTAAAAAATAAATGCTGTATGACTGAGAATTCGAGTTATTTGTTAACACCAAATAAAAACCAATTACTAAGATTTGCTAAAATTAAAAAAAAACCACGTGTATAGTTTAGTTCAATATCATTTCTTTGACTTCTATAATCCCTGCAATTTCGACTATAATAGCGAAAACCGCATATGGTGAAATTATAGCAATAGAAAATTGGTTTTACTTACAATCCCTTTCGGTTTCTAATCGCTTACACGACGATTATATGACCTGGAAAATTTACAATTCTTACCGATTTTTCTAGGTATACTTACAAGAGCCGTACTTGTTAATATTGCAATATCAATAACACAATACGTAATTCTGTTTTCCATTTCACTCATTATCGTTGTCAAATAACAATTGCGTATTCTAAACGCTTCTCTTTACAGGTGGGATGAGCGGGTTATATTTGAAAAATATTTTTATCACATGGAAAATAGTGGAATAAGACCCTCGAGTAACAGCATCCAGTGAAACAATTTGTTCTTGTTTGCTAAGAAAATTTTCACAATGACTACTCCTCAGGTCAATTCTCTATATAGTCGTTGTGTAAGCGATTGTAAACCGAAAGAGATTGTATTTAAAACATGTGTTCTATTGCTATAAGTTCACCATATGCGGTTTTCGCTATTGTAGTTGAAATCGCAGGGAATATAGAAGTCAAAGAAATGAACTAAACTGTAGCATGTTTAATTTTGAAGATTTGCTCCTAATTATGGAAGTTATCACGTGACAAATATGTGCGCATGCTGATAATTGACTTTTAAATTACTTTATAATTGTGATTTCCTTTCATAACTTTGGACAATGATATGAATTTTAAGGAAATACCACTTTTATGTATTCTGTTCTTAAGTTACCATCCTAAAATATCCTTAAAACCAGTAGTACCCAAAATACATTGTAGAAGCGAGAAAGTAACAATATTTTTTGATATACTATGAGTGTAGAATGGGGTCTTGCACCATAACAAAAAATAATAAAATGTACACTTTATACTTAAAGTATTACTCAATAAATAGCGATTAAGATGAAAAGACAATTTTTAATAATTACTTTGCGAGATATTTGTGGTTTATTGTCAGTGTCACTATAGCTACTAGATACATCACACCTGACTCGTCCGCCATTTTGGTGCCACTTTAATAATTCATTATCAGGGTTACAGTTTTATGAATCATGGTAGTTATCCACAATGACGGGTTGTTGTGTTACAAATTGTGCAAATCATTTAAGAAATGATTATAATTTTTATGGGTATATGTTTTATTACTTATGCAATATATGTATTTTTCTCTAACCTCAAAAATCATAACGAACCGTATATTTTCTTGTTTTCTTGGAATATTTTGGTATACTAAATATAATATGACAAATATGGAAGTTATATTTGATTATGAAAAATAGTTACTATAAAAAATCCACTTTTATTTCATAATTTACTGAGATCATTTTGGCACCAATATGGCGGACGAGTCAGCTATGTATTATCTAGTAGATGTAAGTGTCACTGGACGTCACATTAGTGCTACCTTTCTCTCGCTGCCTACTGCAGATCTTGTGCCAGAGAATGATATAGCAATAGGTGTCGCCGTGACGTCATAAATAAATAAATAAATATATCATCACGGCATAGTACCCATTGCTGGGTATGCCAATCTGCTTTGTATGCAGATATCGGTAATGGTGATGACATATTTGTACCGTGCGGGCATTTACCAGGCGTCACCTAACGGGCACTTATTGCTGGCGTAGAGAGTGCACCACAGGGGGTCATGTTGACAATAAAAATCAAATGCACTTAAACTTAAACAATTAAGACTTTTTAATACCACGAATTGCTTCAAAACCTAAAGAACTTTTATTTTAAATAATAAAAAAATCGGAGTGCAGCACCCCATTGAAATACATATGTAACATAGAAAATACAGTGATATTTTTTAATATGGTGATTGTTGCTTCCAACTAAATTATATTAAGAGTGTACATAAAATGTGTAGAATTAAAAACAACATGAAAATATAAAATAAAATACCCGTCTTTAAGCATTTTACAAACCATACAATTCAAATAGTATTGTTTGACTTTTGCAGATAAAAGTTTATTAATTAAATATAATTGTTAATGGGCTTTTTCTACAATGGTAAATCTATCCATGGTTACTGATAAATAAATAAAATGAAAATAATAATTATTAAAACTGTATGACAGATGACATCTGCCAAACTCAAAAATACAACTTATTAACATTTTGTGCTATTGCTTATGGAACCCTGCAAATAGCTAGAAAATATAACTTTTATTTTATCCCTCTTTAGCGAACGAAACGCATGTAAACAATAATTTTGGACCTATTAGAATTATTAGATGCAGTTTTAATTCTCAACATTTTTATTTATTTATTATACTTATGGTCTAATTTAATTATCCAATGTTACATATTTCAATTTTACAGCTGGTACATTACTACGTCGAGTTCTTTAAATAAATTTGAATCATACCTAATTTTATTTAGAAATGATCTCTTGAAAATATATTCTTTTCTCTATGATATGATAACTCACGATCTTGGTTTTGTTTATCAAGCCCGTTATCTATAACCGATAAAGCATTGCCCCCGTATGTAGAGAATTCATTGATCCGGCCATGGGCGTGCAACAGGGGTTACGTACAGGGAACAGCCGAAGGGGAATAGATAGTAAAATTAATGGAGGCCCGGCTGTAAAAGTTTTATTAAAAATTTAATGGGGGCAGATAATGTAAGTTTGTATGGTCACTGATATTATTACCTACTTAGAACTTTCTAGTTATTGGGACGCGTATAAAAATTTAGAAGTATTTTACGCACCTGGGAACATGTTGAAATAAAAAATATTATATATCAGTAGGGGAAAATACTTTATTAATACTGATAACTCAACAAAGAAGAATTTAAAATTTTAAATAATTTCTCACTTTTTAAATGCTTTATGAGAGATAAGATTATTTGTCGTAAGCATTATAAAAATGCTTTTTATCAAACGTATTAATAATTTAAGAAAATATATATTTTTTTTGTCTAACTCGTCTGCTTACATCTCGATTACGAAAACTGTACTCCTATTACAATAAGGGTTATTATAATTCTTTTCTTTTAATGTAGTGTGGGCTTTAAGCGCTAGTCTCGTTTGTTACTGCAATCTGTAAGATCTATTTTAACACAGAATGCTCATGAAGCCAGTTACTACTCCAGGAGTCAGTTTCCCGATCTAATTGCCGTGAGGTACCTTTTACTTATATGGTTAAGTCTGAAGTATCTTCGTCCTCTTTGCAATATATATATATATACAGGATGTCCGTCTGTAAATAAACCAGCAAATATCGCGATTATTATTACCTTTATTATTTCAACTATATAACTTAAATTATAGTATGTTAACTCCTCTATAAAATTACGGAAGTAGATCAATATTATTACTTCCGGTTTTGGAGTAATTGATAGCAACTTTCAAATGGAACATCTTATATATTTTTACAAATTTGAAAAGTACATGAAATTTACTATCCAACTGTATAAAAACAATCATATGTTGTATTATTAAAAAATAGAATGGCGAATGATTAAAATATTACATTTTTATTAAATGTAGGAGGCATTGCAGTACAATTTTTTGAATAAGACATATTCTAATGACATGAAATAACAGATTTAATAATTAAATATCGTATTGAAGTAAATGTATAACAATTTAAATATTTAATTAATTAATTTTCTTTATATTTGAAAGGTCTATGTAATATAAATAAAATGCAAAGCCTCGTAATTTTAACAAAAATGGAATAATTTAATCATTCGCCATTCTATTTTTTAATAATACAACATGTGATTGTTTTTATACAGTTGGTTAGCAAATTTCATGTACTTTTCAAATTTGAAAAAATATATGTGAAGTAATAATATTGATCTACTTCCGAAATTTTATAGAGGAGTTCACGTATTAAAATTTATGTAATATAGTTGAAATCGCTAAAAGTAATAATAAGCGAGATAATTTGCTGGTTTATTTATAGACGGACACGCTATATATATATATATATATATATATATATATATATATATATATATATATATATATATATATATATATACATATACTGTTTTCATATACAGAGTGTCCATGATATCTTTTCTAACATGGGAATTTCGAGAGCCATAAGAAATGCGAAGTCGATTAAATTAGACAAAAGTTGCCACATTAGGAGACCATTTTAATGGTGTTTTGTTATTTGAGATAAAATACATAGATCACTAGATATTGGGAAAATGTAAATTTTGCAGTTATTTATTTTTGCAAATATCTTCCAAATGTGAAATAATACTGGATTCTAATTTGCACATCTTTGAGACACTTTTTTTATGTTCTTTCGATGACGATGCTTAAATTTTTTTAATCATTTTTTTAAACGTCGAAAACAATTTCTAAATTTATAGGTTAAAAACAATGGTTGTTACAATGAAACAAATGAAATCATCGGTTAGGTATTATCATTTGTTTAATTTTAAGTTTATAGTATACATATTCTTTAATATTTCTAACATACATTGAAACATTTTTTAAAATTTCGTTACAAATGCCATTGCCTACTATGACATCCAAATAAAAATGTTTTAACCCAAAAATTTAGAAATTGTTGTATTTTCGGTATTTGAAACAAATGAAAATAGACAAATTACACATGGTTGGAAAGCTAAAAAAATTCTCTTTTCAATGGTGCAACTTTCCAATATGGCGTACATATAAAAATTAAAACTTTGACATCATAACTCGAAAACTAATAGAGATAATCAAATTTGAGCTTCGCCATTTGAAAGAACATATTTGCAAAAATAAAAACTTCAAAATTTACATTTTTGCCAACATCTAGTGACCTATGTATTTTTTTTCAAATAAAATACCATTAAACTGGTCTCCTAATAGAGCAACTTTTATCTAGTTTAATCAATTTCGTATCTCTTATAGGTCTCAAAATCCTCATGTTGGAAAATTTATCTTGGACAACCTGTATACTAATCTTACATAGATGATGTTTTAGAGGACAATGACCAGAAAATATACCTGTCATAATTCTAAGGTCCTTTTCGCTGAAAGCTAATAGCTCTTTGCCGTTTGTAGTGATGCTCTTATTCGCAAATTTCGTTAATGACGATATATCTGTACCATTGAAATTCAAAGAAAGCGATATCTAAAATTAATTTCCCTCATTTTTCGGAGAAAAACAATTTCCGTTATTAATATATGTATATGACAAGAATTCGTAACTCCAATTCCTAACGAAGTATTCAGTGACTAAGTCTTGTTTTGGTTTTGTGGTTTTATTATAAATCCTTGAGTGTTATGTGTAAATGAATGTGTAATAAATGTAATTTGATGGAAATTATTTGTTTTGCTCTGCTACGATGAGTAATGCTTAAGTCATTTGCGAGATTAGTTTATGTTAGTTGCTCGAACGAACAAAGTATTGCAGTGTAATATTCTACAATTATTCTTGTTAGTTCTTGTTGTTACAAAGTTTTTATTTCTTTATTCTGAAACAGTTTCTTAACGTTGTCAGCTTGGAATCAGGTAAATTTTACTGAAAGAATAATTTGGTACATTTAAGTTAAAAAACTAAGTGCATTTTTATGTTTTAAAGTAAGTAAATAAATAAATAAATAAATAATCATCACGACCAGTGGCGTATTTAGAGGGGGGGGGGGCATTCGGGCACGTGCCCCACTGTTATTTAAAAAAAATTATTACATATTATCATTAACGTATTACACATTATAGATAAATAAAAAAATAACCATACTAATAGAAATACAGAATTTCTATTTATTTTTCAAATTGTTTATTATTTTAGAGATGCCCCCCCCCCTAACTTTTTTATTATAAGTTATAGAACAAATGGTTCATATAAAAGTTTTGTTATTTTTATTATACTATTTGATGGCAGATGTAGATATTTTTTATAAAGTCACGTTTAAAAGATACGAGTATCAACTTTTATTTTTTAAATAGCAAACAATAATTATTTCACTAAAATATAAACCGCCATTTTTTTGTCTTAAGATGTTCTTATTACTTAATTTGAAGTTTTAATGTAGAACATTTAGACATACTTAGAATATTTGAATAAACATTATTTTTCATATTTCTCAAACTCATTTACTTGTTTGGGATCCTGCACTCTGATTTTTTTAGTATTTTAAATGAAAGTTCTTTTAATTTGAAGCAATTCCTAGTATTAAAATGTCTTAATTGTTTTTGGTTTAACTGAATTTGATTTTTAAAGTTGCTATATCTTTCTCTCGACAAGTTTTATAGTAGGCAACGAGAGAAAGGTAGCACTAATGTGACGTCATAGTGACAACAAACCTCAAATATCTCGCAAAGTAATTATCAAAAAATTGTTTTCTTCATCTTAATCCCTATTTATTGAGTACACTTTAAGTGTAAATGTACATTTTATTATTTTTTATGATACGGGACCCCAAATAGATCATTAAAAAGACAAAAAATGGGGGTTTATATTTTAGTAAAATAATTATAGGTTGCTATTTAAAAAATAAAAGTTCTGACTTTATAAAAAAATATTTACATCTGCCATTAAATAGTATATTTAAAATAATATAACTTAATATATGAGCAATTTTTTACAATACAACACAAAAGTTAGCGAGGTGGGGGGGGGGCACATCCTATAAATTTCAAATTTGTTTTTCCGAATTTAGTCCCCCCCCCCCTATCATAATTTTCTAAATCCGCCACTGATCACGACATATTACCCATTTCTGGGCGGGCTAATGCCAATCTGTCTTATACACAGATATCGGTAAAGATTACATATTCGTGTTCGGGCGTTTACCAGGCATTACCTCACGGGCATTCATTGTTGGAATTGAGAGTGCCCCACAGGGGTTACTTTTGTGCCATTTAAAATTCCATATAGTTTTGGTATCGGTCGGAATCGAACCCGGGTATAGTTTAGATCAAAATCATTTCTTTGACTTGCAATTTCGACTACAAAAGCGAAAACCGTATATGGTGAACTTATAGCAATAGAAAATAGGTTTTACTTACAAGCTCTTTCGGTTGCTAATCGCTTACACGACGAATCAATAACAAAATACATAATTCTGTTTTCCATTTCACTCAATATCGTTGTCAAAAACAATTGTGTAGTCCAAACTCTTCCGGAAACCTGCTTTTAACAAAAAAATTCTATGTTATACTTAATATTAAATATATGAAAAATAATTTTATCACATGGAAAATTACCAGCAAATAGTGGAATACCGACCCTCGAGTAACAGCACCCAGTGAAGCAATTTGTTAGTGGTCGTTCTTGCAATGCATTTTTACTGAGAAAATTTCCACAATAAGTACTTCTCAGGTCAATTCTCTATAAAAGTGTTTTAAAAATACCGTAAAAAAATTTAAGGGCATATAGTACTGACCAAAATGAGTAAAAAAGGTTAATCAACATGTGTCCGATTTTCCATAGTTTCCGAGATTTGAGGCAGTGAAAAATGGGTTTTTACGGGGTTTACGTCTACTATCTCAAAAACTATAAGAGTTACGACTTTGATTAAATGGGATTTTTTGTTTTCCTTTCAGAGGGCATGTTTCGTTTTTTTTTTTTTTTTTTTTTTTTTTTTAATCAAATAATTGTACTACGTTAAATGTTGTGGCGACCTTAGCCAATATTTAATTTTCAAATAACTTCGTAACTATTAGAAATTGAGAAAAACGTTTCGTATAAAATTATATTGTTTTTTTTATAGTCTATTTACAGACATAGACAAAATTTTGTTCGATCACTATCTTTGTCAGTTTTTTTTCTATTTTTCGTTTTTCTTGGAAACAGTTGAAGATCAGTCCTATGTTGATTAAGCTTTTTTACTTATTTTGGTCAGTACTATATGCCCTTAAATTTTTTTACAGCCTGTATAGTCGTTGTAAAGTAAAACTTATTTTCTATTGCTATAAGTTCACCATATGCGGTTGTCGCTTTGTAGTCGAAATTGCATGGATTATAGAAGTCAAAGAAATGATCTTGAACTAAACGGCTTAATACTTATAATCACAAAAATTGTCTAAACCTATAAATATTGTAATAGGATCCTGCACTCTGATTTTTTTTATTATTTGAAATGAAAGTTCTTTTAATTTTGAAGCAATTCGTAGTATTAAAAAGTCTTAATTGTTTTTAGTTTAACTGCATTTGATTTTTATGTCAACATGACGTCACGGCGACACCTATTGCTATATCTTTCTCTGGCACTAGCTCTATAGTAGGAAGCGAGAGAAAGGTAGTACTAATGTGACGTCACAGTAACACTGACAACATACCTCATATATCTCTCAAAGTAATTATTAAAAAAATGTTTTTTTTTCATCTTAGTCATTATTTATTGAGTAATAGTTTAAGTATAAAGTGTACATTTTATTATTTTTTGTTATGGTGCAGGACCCCATTAGTCTACATCCTTCTTCTTAACTTACAGGGTAACTATATATTATTAATGATAATAACGCGTTTTATTAAAGTAATAACTCAAAAATAAGTTTAGGCATATTGAATAAGTGTAAACAATAAATTAAATTTTAAAAAAATGATCACTGCATGTTACCCTTGCTGGGGGTGCCAATCTGCTTTGTACGCAGGTACCAGCATCTTAGGGGTCTCTTTTGTGGCAATTAAAATTCGAAATAAACAACAAAAAGTGTAAATAAGTAAAATAAGCAAAGTAGTAATTTTGCTGCTTCTCAAAAAGTGATATATCTCTTTGAATTTGTTACAATGCATGTGCGTATGCGTATGCCTTAATGAGCGGAGCTATTGATTTTCAGTGTTAGTGTAACTTCGAAAGCTTTTGATG